>VMDR010022012.1:0-16471 GCA_007922815.1 Macrotus californicus
CCTTTCCCCTTCTGTTTTACCTATATATCTTCCCCTGCTTCAAAACTTTCAGTTTCCTAATAACTTAGGGAACAGGGCATAAGGTGTTTATCCAAAGTTCTAGGCTTTTAAAGATCTCAGACAATATTTATAACATTCGTTGATCAGAACCAGGCCAGTTGAATGCACCATTCACTGCCTACAAATTCATCCTGGACTTCACCTTCCTCCTCCATGCCTTTGCTCTGGAATGTTCTTTTTTCTCCAATTCCTCAAGAGCTCCCATCCCCATCCTGTCCTCTTAGATCCATATCCTTCCTACTCTCAGAGCTCATCTCCTTGACTCCCTCTACAAACCCTTCCTAAAAGCATTTAGAGTATAAGGGGGCCTGATTTCCTAACTATAACATTTTCTCTCTTAAACTCATATTGCGTTTAATTCATATCTCTCTTATGGCTCTCATCCTCTCTAACCTAAAGTTAGTTACTTGGATTCATGCATTTTCCCATAACATGCTATAAACTCATTCAGAACAAGAATGTGAATGAAATAATTTATTCAAGGAACTTAAGTTTTAGCACATTGTAGATGTCCAGTAGATATTTGTTGACTGTGTGACACTTCCAGGGGCTCTTTTAAATATCTTTTGCCTTTTATTTTATTTTTAAATTATATTTTATTCTTTATATTATTACTATTGTCCTGATTTTTTTCCCTTTTACCCCACTCCACCCAGCCCCACCACTCCCTCAGGCAACCTCCACACCATTGTCCTTGTCCATGGGTCATGCATTATGTTCTTTGGTTAATCCCTTCACCTTCTTTCAACAAGTCACCACATCTCTCCTCCCCTCTTACAGCTGTCAGTCTATTCTGTGATTCTATGCCTCTGATTCTATTTTGTTCATTAGTAAATTTTGTTCAGTAGATTCCACATATAAGTGAGATCATATAGTATTTGTCTTTCACTGACTGGCTTATTTCACTTAGAATAATAGTCTCCAGTTCCATCCATACTGTCACAAAAGGTAAGAGTTTCTTCTTTTTTTCTGCTGCATAGTATTCCATTGTGTAAATGTACCACAGCTTTTTTATGCACTCATATACTAATGGATATTTAGGTTATTTCTGGATCTTGACTATTGTAAATAATGCTGCTAAGAACATGGGCATGCATATATTCTCCTGAATTGACATTTTGGGATTCTTAGGATATATTCCAAGCATTAGAATTGTTGGGTTAAAAAGCAGTTGCATTTTTGATTTTTTTAAAACCCCATACTCTTTTCCACAGTGGCTGCACCAGTGTGCAATCCCATCAACAGTGCACTAGGGTTCCCTTTTCTCCACATCCTGGCCAGCACTTGTTGTTTATTGATTTATTAATGATAATCATTTCGGCAGGTGTGAGGTGATATCTCATTGTGGTTTTACTTTGCATTTCTCTGATGATTAGTGACACTGAATATTTTTTCATATGTCTATTGCATCTGTCTATTGTCCTCCTTGGAGATGTGTCTATGTAGGTCCTTTTCCCATTTTTTGACTGGATTTTTTGTCTTCCTGATGTAGAATCTTTATCTGGTTTTGGAATTAGGATAATACAGGCCTTATAAAAAAGAGCGTGGATGTCTTCCCTCCTCTTGATTTTTTTTGAATATTTTGAGAAGGATAGATGTTAATTCTTCTTTGAGTGATTGGTAAAGTTTGCCTGTGAAGCCATCTGGTCCAGGACTTTTGTTTGCTGGGAGTTTTTTTTCATTACTGCTTCGATTTCATTAGTTGCTATTGGTCTATTCAGGTTTTTTGCTTCTTTATGATTTAATTTTGGAAGATTGCATGTTCTAGAAATATATCCATTTCACTAGGCTGTCCAATTTCTTGGCATGTAGTTGTTCATAGTATTTTCTTACAATCCTTTGTATTAATATTTCTGTAATATCAGTTGTTTGTTCTCTTTCATGTCTGATGTTATTTATTTGGGTCTTCTCTCTTTTTTTCTTGATGAGTCTGGTTAAAGGCTTGTCAATTTTGTTTATCTTTTTGAAGAACCAGCTTCTGGATTCATAGAACTTTTGAATTGTATTTTTAGTCTCTATGTCATTTATTTGCACTCTGATCTTGATTATTTCCTTCCATCTACTCAATCTGGGCTTCATTTGTTGTTGTTTTCTAGTTCTTTTACATGTAAGTTTAGATTGTACAATAGAGATTTTTCTTGTGTCTTGAGGTAGGCCTGTAATGCATTGAACCTCCCTCTCAGGGCTGTTTTTTGTTGCTTCCCACAGGTTTGGGGTTGTTGTGTATTCATTTTCATTTGTTTCTAGGTACTTTTTGATTTCTTTCTTGATCTCACTGATAACCCATTTATTATTTAATAGCATGCTACTTAGCCTCCATCTATTTGAATGTTTTAAGTTTTTTTTTGAGGCAGATTTCTAATTTCATGCCATTGTGGTAGAAGAAAATGCTTGATATTATTTCAATCTTCTCGAATTTAAGACTTATTTTGTGTCTTACCATGTGGTCGTCTTTGAGAATAATCCATGTACATTTGAGAAGAATGTGTATTCTGCTGTTTGGGGATGAAATGTTCTGTACATATCAATTAAGTTCATTTGATCTACAGTGTCATTTAAGGTTGCTATTTCCTTGTTGATATTTTTGTATCTGGATGATATATTCATTGGTGACAGTGAGGTGTTAAAATCCCCTACAATGACTATTATTGTCAATCTCCTCCTTAAAGTCCACCAAGATTTTCTTTATATATGTAGGTGCTCCTATATTGGGTGCATATATATGCACAAAGTTTATAACCTCTTGTTCAATTGATCCCTTTATTACCATGTAATGACCTTTCTTGTCTCTTTGCTATGGGCTTTGTTTTGAAATCTATTTTGTTAGATATAAGTATTTCTACCCCAGCTTTTTTTGTCTATTTGCATAGAATAATTTTTTCCATCCCTTCACTCATAGATTGTATAAATCTTTTGTTCTGATGCAGATCTTTTGTAGATAGTATATCTATTGGTCATGTTTTCTTTTTTAAAAAAGATTTTATTTATTTATATTTAGAGAGATGGAAAGGGAAGGAGAAGCAGAGGGAGAGAAACATCAATGTGTGGTTGCCTCTCGTGTGCCCCCTACTAGGGACCTGGCCCACAACCCAGGCATGTGTTTTGACTGGGAATTGAACCAGAGACCCTTTGGTTCACAGGCTGGTGCTCAATCCACTGAGCTACACCAGCCAGTGCTTAATGTTATTATTGATAGATACTTATTCATTGCCATTTTTTTCTTTATACCTATGTTCCTCTCTATATTTCTTCTTCTTCTTAAAGTAGTTCCTTTAACATCTGTTGCAATACTGGTTTGGTGGAAATGTATTCCTTTAGCTCCCCCCACCCCTTTTTTTTTTGGTCTAGGAAGCTCTTTATTTTGCCTTTAATTTTAAATGATATCCTTGCTGGATAAAGTAGTATTGGTTGCCATTCCTTGCTTTTCATTGCTTTGAATACTTCCTGCCAATCCCTTCTGGCCTGAAGTGTTTCTGTTGAGAAATCAGCTGAGAGCCTTATGAAAGCTCTCTTGTAGGTAACTAACTGTTTCTTTCTTGGAGAGAATCTTAGAATCTTTTTTAAGATTCTCTCTTCATCTTTAAACTTTGCTATTTTAATTATGATGTGACTTGGTGTGGGTCTCTTTGGGTTCATCTTAATTAGGACTCTGCTTCCTGAATTTGTGTGACTTTTTTCATCACCAGGTTAGGGAAATTTTCTGTCATTATTTCTTCAAACAGGTTTTCTATCCATCACTCACTCTCTTCTCCTGGTATTCCCATGATGTAGGTATTGTTATGTTTCATGTTGTCCCAAAGCTCCCTTAAACTATCCTCATTCTTTTTAAGTCTTTTTCTTTTGGGTGATCTGATTGGGCATTTTTCTACCTCATCTTCCAAATAACTGATTCAATCCTCTGCTTCATCTAACCTGCTTTTAATTTCTTCTAGGATATTGTTCATTTCTTACTGGTTCTTATTCATAGTTTCTATGTTCTCTTTCATGCTGATGTAGTTCCCACTGAGTTCCTGAAGTTTCCATAAAATTTCTTGTATTTCTCACTAAGTTCCTTGAGTATCCTTATAACCATTACTTTGAATTATATGTCTGATAATTGCTTGCCTCAATTTCATTTGGCTCTTTTTCTGGAGATTCCTCCTATTCTTTCATTTGGGAGTTGTTTCTTTGTCAATCATTTCAGTTGTCTCTTTGTCACCCATTCTAGTTGTCTCTTTATGCTTCTTTCTATGCATTAGATAGATCTGCTTTGACTCCCAGTCTTTGTGGTCTGGCCTTACATGGTAGGCATGCTGTGGGACCCAGTAGTGCAGTCCTATTGATCTCCTAGACTGGATACTCTAGGAATATTCCTTGTGTGGGTTATGTGGGCTCTCCTGTTGTAATTGGGTCTTGATTGCTGTTGGCCCATTTGTTGGTGAGATCTCTACTCCAGCTGCTGACTGAGAGGCTCAATCCCAACTACATCTTGCAAGCTATTGCACAGGTGCTGACACAACAAAACAAGACAACACAGAAAAGCAAAACAGAAAAAAAGCAAAAAATCCAACAACAGCATAAACAACAAAACATAAAGCATAAGAAAAGAGAAAAAGGATAGCATAAAAAAAAGAAAGAATAAGAGAAGAGAAAAGGAAATTAAAAAGCTTATGAGAGGGGAAAAGGAAGAGGATAATAAGAATAAGAAATAGAAAGAGAAAAATGGCAAAAAAACAAAGCAAGAAGAAAGAATAAAAAATAAGTAAAGGAAAGAGTAAAATAAGAGTTATGAAAGAAAAAATAGAGAAAAAAGAAACTAGAATAAAAATAATAAAAAGGTCTATGAAAAAGAAAAAAATAACAAAACTAATGAAAAAAAACAAAATGGAATTCCTCTCAGCTGAGTTTAGTGACTGCCTGCTGGGATCTCCTTTTCAGTATTGTTCCAATGTTGTCTGAAGTAGTGTAAGCCAGTGTCAGATGTTGTCCATGTCTGGTCCTCATCAGCCTGTTTGATGCTGCAAATGATCCATACTTTGTGGCTGCTTCTACCAGGCTTGGCTATGCATGGTGGGGGCTAAGCTGCACTACAAGGCCAGCTTTTACAGCACAGGGCCCAGGGGTAAATCAGCAAATGCCACAGGATCTGCCTCTGCCTGCTCTGCTTGCCAGCCTGCCGTCAGTCTTAGACACTGAATCAAATGTTTCTGAAAGGGATTCTGGTATAATCAGGAGGATGGGACCCTTTAATCTACCATAAGGGAGAGGTGCCATTCAGACTTCAGGGAAGATCATGGGTGTGTTTTCCCATCCTAGAGCCACATGTCTGAGTCTGTCCCAGATTATTCCCCTGAACTCAGCAGGGCAGAGCCCCTAGTAGGCAGGCAGAGCCCAGAGTTTGGGTCTGCAGGAAAACAGGAGGGGGTTCCTATTGGGTGGGTATCAGCTCTCCTGTGTTGAGGAAGTGCCAATCCAGTTCCCAAAGCCAGGCTCTGACTCCCCCTGAGTCTGCCTGTGTTGCTCTCTCCTCAGCAGGGGTTAAGAAGCAGGATGAAGAAAAAAAATCATGCAGGGTGGGGTGAGGAGGATTACAGAGGATGAAACAAGGTTGTTTATTCCCCGGCTGATTCCCCTACGAGGGGCTTGCTCTTCTCAAGAAAAATGGTTGCTGTGGTATCAGGGGATGACCCCACACAGGAATCCCGAGAGTTGCTTCCTCAGATCTCTCCCCAGTGCCTCCGACTCCAGACTCTCCTCAGGTAACTCCAGTCTTCACTGCCTTCCCTTTGCAGGAACCCCAGGTGATTGGCTGCAAAGGAAAAATCTTGTGTTTTGACCCCTTAAAAGAACATTTGTCTCCAATGGGCTGTGTTTCTCCCCAGTGGACAGAAACCTTGCTGCCTTTCACCAATGGATGCTACGTGGACAGCTGATCCCGTCTCTGACAACCATACTGGGGAACCCAGTCTGGGGCTTAGGCTTCACTCTTCTCAGAAGGAAACTCCCACAGCCATGCTATCCCTCTATAACCTTGGCCTGCTGCCCGTGGGAGCAGGGCCAAACTCTTCCACAACCTCGCCCTTCCTACTGGTCTTGAGGTAGTTTCTTCCCATTCTTGGAAGTTTCCTCTTCAGGTAATCTAGGCTGGTAATTCCAGGTGACTGTTCTCCTATTTAGTCCTATTTCTAGTTTGGTTCTAGGAGGAGGTATGAGAAAGGTCCTACTCCACTGCCATTTTGCGACCCTTCTTTTGAATATTTTTTACTAACCACATTTGGAAGTATATTAATGAATTTCCCTATTGGTGTTGTCTTTAGATGGTTTTAGCCAATGTGCAGTCCTCAGAAGCTAGCTAAAGCTCTCATTTTGTGTGTGTGGCAGGGTGGGGGGGGGTGGGGTTGTGTGGGAGGAACACAGCATGAGGGATGCTTAGAGAGAGCTGGGAAGAAAATTTGAAGCTCATTAATATTTGCCCTGGCCAGATACCTCAGTTGGTTAGAGTCATCCCAACATGCCAAGGTTGTGGGTTCCATTCCGGTCAAGGCACATACAAGAATCAACCGATGTATATATGAACGAGTGGAACAACAAATCGATCTCTCTCTCTCTCTCAAATCAATAAATAAAAATTTAAAAATATTTTTATTAAGTAAACTATCATATACAGTGGCAATTTGGGTGCGTAGATCGGCAAACTGAGGCTCTGGAAATACAAAATGGCTTTACAAAGCAGTCCTGACCAGCAGCACCCAGATAGAGTTATTGCTGAGAGTTGTCTCAGCCTTCCCCTCCCTTTACCTCAGGGGAAGTCACGACACTGAGAAGGGAGGCGAGGTGACTTTCCCAGCACTCCCACCAGTGTTGCAGAGAATATGTGGTAGTCAGAGCTCTTATCTCCTGCCCTAGATGGTTGTATCTTTAAAGATTTACATTCATGTACAAGAGATGAGTCATTGGTTTGTACCTTGTGATGCAAAAAGGAAACATTTTGAAACTATAATTTTTGTAAATGAATAATTTTCTCATGTAGTAAAATGTGTGCAACTGCCAATGGCATAACTGGTCTGAGAAGACTGGGTGGCCTGGCACTTGCCTGACTGACTGGCTGCTTCCTTTGGGTCACAAACTGCAACAAGGGAGTTGCTTACCATATACAGGCACAGAACAGAGCACTTCAGTGCAGTGCCTCATTTTACCCTCATGCACCCTCATGATCTGCCTGTTCACAGAGATTAAGTACTTGTCCAAAGTTTGGTACATGGGGAGTTGGGATTTGAACCCAGGCAACCTAATTTTAATAACCACTATGTCATATGCAGTCAAAACCTGAGGAGGAGAGAAGTGTAGGGGAAGTTTTGTGACAACACACACCCAGGCCAAAATGGCCAGTGTAGTTCCCTCAGAGAGATGCATTGAAATGCAGGCACATTTCTTCCAGAAGCTTCTTCCCTTTGCTCACAATATGCAGTTTTATCTGCACTCAAATGAGGATAAGCAGGATCAGCCAAATATAAAACTGAGATACACCCAAAGTTGTTTTTGACCTCCCTTTTTCCCCATAACATCTCCTTCTAACCCATGCCAGGTGACCATTGCTTTTCTATATTTTCTTCTGTCACAGCTATTAAGACCTGATGTCATTTTATACTGTTTGCCAGAAACTTATTCACACTTTTGTGTAACCTCTCCTAGGAACTTGCATATTTGAGCTTTCTTGGTATTCCAGCAGAATGAATGGTGTAACTTCACTGAAGTGAGTTTTAGGCAACATCCAGGCCTTAAGGGAAAGACTTGGAAGGTCATGGAACCTTCTAGTTGTCCCTAAAATTATGTTCTGCCTAATGCTTGCCCTAAGGTAAACCTGCTTTCCTTATTGATGTGGATGGTGCCTGAGAAACCCGGAGCCTGGCCACCTCCCAGCACCATTAAAGCAGAGCAGAGGGGAGGGGACAATTTAGAGCAAGCACCAGTGTGCATTTTCATTGCTCATGTTGCCTTTGTCTTCTGGATGATTGTAGCAATAATAATAGACTAATGACTCAAATATTCAGTACCTACAGTGTGCCAGGTACTATGCTCAGTCTTCTATAGACTTTATTTCTGAAGCTGTGATCATTGAGTGTTTGGATTTGGGTATTAGGTTATCATAGCATGTGAGTTTAAAGAAAAGCTATGAGGATAAGTGAAAAAATATACGGAACTGCTCAGTACAGAAACTAGCATGCAAGAAGTATGCCATAAGTGTCAGCCTTTCAGGTAGGTTTCACAATCTCCTGTTTACAAATTTGGAACCTAAGGCTCAGAGAGGTTAAGTAAAGTGTTCAAAATTATATATCTAGAAAGCAGAGAAGTTAGGATTTAAATCTAGATCTATCTCATTTTCTTCACTACTGGTATTCTCCATTGCTATTTAGATGGCACCAAAAGTATGAGGTACATTACACTGAGTGCATCACTGGTTTTGGAGGCATAATGTTCCTGACTCAGTACGTTATATTTATTCCCATTCATATGAATAAATGGGTCCCACATATAATCTCAGGTGAGGGACTTTCCTATTAGATAAGGTTATATGGTAGTTGTCTTACAATAAACAACTTTTATTTTCAGAATAACAATTTCGATTTTTAAAATCTTCAGATTATATTTGCCAGATGGCTCATGCACATAAGCCAAACCACAAGCCCTCTTCATTTCCAGGTCAGGGCTCTTGTTTATGGTGGGAGTTCAAGAAGAGAGACTGACACATGGATTTGTGGGGAGTCATCCCTTGTGCTCTGTATGTGCATATACAACAACCCATAAAGTACCAAGACAGGCCCATCTTGAATCCTATTGAAGGGGCTACAAAAACTATTACAGCTTCTTCAACACATACACACACACAAAGACTTCAGGCAAGTGTTCTAGAAGGTGTTCTCATTACCACACCCAAGGGCAACTTAGAGTCAGGCTCCAGCAAGTGTCTGCAACACTTCAGTAAGTGGCTATACTCATTTTATTCCTATTAGTAAAGTCTGGGAATGGCTAACTACCTCTCTTCTAACCAGTTCATTTAAATCCCACTTTCCCAAAGGACAACTCCTCAGTTTCTCTTCTATTATTTACTTACTAAATGTGCCATGAGGTAGGCCCTCAGTTCTCAGCACCTTTGTTATAGGAGGTGGGATCATGAATTCACTGTGATGTATGCCAATGCTCAGCTATAGCTGGTGACTGTACAGTAACATTACTCCTCACAGTTAAATAGTGACCCTCTCAGTAGGCACATGTTCAAAATGAATATCAGCACAGCTATATTATTTACAGCTTCCATGGCTTTGATTCAACTTTGTTCATCTCTTTCTCTGGCTCTGCAGAGCACAGGAGCCCCTCCAGAGAGACAAATGCAAACATCTCAAATCCCATTTTTCAACTCAGTTGCAAAGGGATATTAGAGTTCAAGTTGTCTTCCCTAGAACATATTTAGGCCAAACAGTATTTTGCAAAGTTTGATTTAAGGATCGCTGGAATGATCCAAGGCAGTGGTTTTAGAAATATTTGCATGAAAGGACCATTTTGGGTTTTTGCTTTGTTTTTACAATTTACAATATGTTACAAACTGATATTTTAAATGCAATAAAAATCTATTATTAGAAAACTAGATGAAAAGGACATAAAAATATAAGCCCAAAATTAAAATTTGATTCTGAAGATATATACTGACTGTCAATTTCTCAATACTCTCAATTTCTGGATTCATCTCCTCATGGACCTGAAACAAACTGCATATGAGCACTTTTCTCAGAATGCAATTTGAATGTACTGCATGTGTTGACCAATGGACAAGGGTGCTCCCAGCTTTGACATCCGAGGTCCCATGTCTATCTTAAGACCCAGCCTAAGCATAGAGTACCACTTCATGCTGAGCAGAAGCCAAGGGCCAAGTGCTCCTTCTGTGGTCTGAACAGCCTTTGGCTCTTAAATTATGACCCTGATTGTGTCAGTATCTGGTTCAAGAACACAGCTGACTGTTATCTACTCTGTTCGTGAACACTCAGATCACAGCTTCCCTATCTGGACCCTTAAGAAGGGATGCCTTGCTGTTCTGATTAATTATGCATTAGTTAATTAATTCTTTGGCATTAGTGAATTAAATCAATTATTTTAAATGCTTTAATTGTTAATATATGCAGTACAACAAAAGACAAAAGCTGTTAATAGAATTCAACATGAAAACCTTCCAGGACAGGGCATGGCTTCGTAAAATAAATTAAAGTTTCCCAAAGTGTTTCTGTGATTCCCCAAAAAGCCAATTTTATCCAAAAAAACATGGAATTTTGTTTAAAGGTTTTTTAGAAACAATCTTAAACTAATACAAACGAATAAGGTATGAGAATTTATTGAAACATCACTGTCATCCATACAACCATCTTTTAGCTCTTGCATGTAGGTTTCTTGGGAAAAATAGAAGATTCCATGAGAACAGGATTGCCTCTGTTCAACAGTGTAAATCTCACCTAAAGCTCAGTGATGTGTAAGTAACACAGCCACCAGATGTCTGTTAACAGTGAGTGGCTCAGAGGATTCAAGATTTTCCCTCACTTCAGGGAAGGATAGAAGTGAGAGGGTGCAGTCTGGACAACAGTGGGCTGTGGATAGGGCAGAAGGTATTCTTCAAGAGTCACCATCTTGTCTCATACAATCTAGAGAGCTGGAAACAAGAAACCAGTGGCAAATGAAGACATCAACACAGCTCTGCATCCCCTGAAGAAGGGAGGGACACCCTCCCTCCTTCTTCTATACCTGGGTTTACTCCATGGGTTATGAAAAGAAGAGAGTAGAGGGAAAGTTAGAGAGTGGGGTTAGAGCAGTTAGCAATTTCCTTCCCTACAATAACTTACTCAACAGCCACAGGGAAGATCTTTAATAATGAACTAGCCCCTTGGTTAAACTTCATGGACTATAGTGTTTTTACTGGGAAGTTCAGAGCTGATCAATAATAAGTCTCAGTTTATAGATTGACTCCTGCTTTCGAAAACTGTCCCAGATATCCAAAAGAGAGTGGTTAGTAATCAGGAGTATAAGTGTATTCTTAAAAATATTCTCTGATTAATTCACTTACTTAAACATTTGAAAGCCCCCTGTATGCCAGGCCATGTGCTAGTTGCTGAGTTAAAAAGAGCAAGCCATGCCCTGGCTGGTGTCACTCAGTGGATTGAGCATTGGTTTGTGAACCAAAGGGTCACTGATTCAATTCCCAGTCAGGGCACATTCCTCCTGGGTTGTGGACCAGGTCCTCAGTAGGCAGTGCATGAGAGGCAACGACATTGATGTTTCTCTCTCCTTCTCCCTCCCTTCCCCTCTGTCTAAAAATAAATAAATAAATATATATATTTTTAAGATCAAGTCGTTTGTGCTCTCAATGAGATGAAAATCTGGTAACAAACAATTGGCGTATCATGTAATAAATATTCCAAAGGCGAATAATGAGGGCTACAACAACATACTGAAATGACACTGAACTGAGGCTTGCAAAACCATGGAGGGTACACAAAGTAGGTGAGTCCCAAAGGACAGGGTAGGAGTTAGCTAAACAAAAAAAGTCAGGTGAGAGGAGGAAGGTATCTGGCAAAGAAAGAACCAGAAGACACGTGAAAGCTTTGTCAGGGCTAGAGTGCCACTTGGCTGGAGGCATAGGTGACGAGAAGGCAGTGAATGATTTTAGGATAAAGAATAGCATGATTATATCTGTATGGAAAATAGGCTGGAGAGAGGTGAAGACAATAAGCAGAGAGATAAACTAGGACCTTGTTACAACAATTCAGGAAAAAAGTAATGGGAATCCAAAATAACTCACATGCAAAGATGGGAATGAAGCCTTGGGGTGGTAATGATTTGGACACTGTGATGTGCCACCCAAATGCCCCATCAGTAAAATACTTGCTGCCCCAGTTATTGGGAACACAGTGAGCAGACCATATTCAGCTGCCAACCCCTCTAGGGATTGCTGGAGCTGCATAGAGTTCTCACCTGAGCTCACTTTCCCTCTCAGTGTGGTTCAATGACCGAGTGATGTGAAGGCATGACGACTTAGCCAACTGGTCTAATTTGGGGCCACCCTGAAGGGTTTTCTAACTCTACTCCTCCCTGTGGAATGACACAAGGTTGTGTACTGCTGAACGTCTTCCTCTGTCCACTCCTGCTTTCTTCTTCCTCCTTCCACAGGGCTGATCACAGGAGAACACCCTAAAAAGCATTCTACACATTAATCTCCAAGTCTGCTTTCTAGGAAACTCAAGCTGTAACTTGATTCATAGGTAAGAAAGTGGGAAAAGTCAATAACAATTCCAAGATTTCTAGTTTAGGTCACTCAGATAGGAAATAAAGGAAAAAAAAAAACAATTTTGGAAAGGGAGCACTGCATCCAGTCTGAGCCTTGTCTTAATTTGTTGGAGATATCACAATTTTCATGTGTCCTTGGCTTGACACCCTAGGATCATCTTGGCCCTTTCCTCACTTCAATCTGAACTGTCAGGAAATCTTATCTATTATTTTCTTCAATCAACCCTGGGGTTCAAGCCTTCTACTTTATTGCTTCTTCTTACTTTTATCTACCCCAAGTCTTATGCCTGAATTGCCACATCAGCCTTGGAATGGACCTTTTTGGCCTCTGCCCCTAACCTCTTGGTCCTAAACAGCTTCTCTAAAGGATCATTTTCAATTTACAATAGCCAAGTGCTGGAAGCAACCTAAGTGCCCATCAGTCAGTGAGTGGATCAAAAAACTATGGTACATTTACACAATGGAATTCTACGCAGCAGAGAGAAAGAGGGAGATCCTACCCTTTGCAACAGCATGGATGGAACTAGAGAGCGTTATGCTAAGTGAAATAAGCCAGGTGGTGAGAGAGAAATACCACATGATCTCACCTTTAACTGGAACATAATCAACAAAAGAAATCAGCAAACAAAATACAACCAGAGACATTGAAATTAAGAACAATCTAACAATGGCCAGAGGGGAAGGGGGCGGGAACAGTGGGGGGGAAGGGTTTCCAGGAAACACTATAAAGGACACATGGACATAACCAAGGGGGAGGGTGGGAGCGGGGGAAGGGGGTGGGATTGGCTGGGGTGGGGGGAGAGTGGTGGTGGGGGGAATTCAAACTGTAATTGAACAACAATAAAGTAATTTAAAAAATACTTAAAAAAATAATAAAGGATCATTTTCATTATGCTGTTTTCCAGCTTAGCATATCTCAAAGTTTAGAGCCATATCATAGATATTGGTAAACTTATTATCCCAGTCCATTCAACTTGATTCCATTTAAGAAACCATACTCAAGCTCCTACTATAATCCATGCATAACATTAGAATCTTGAGGATTCAGTATGAATAAGAGATAGTCTCTGCCTTCTAGGAATTCTCAATTTAGTAGAGGAGACTGGTATTTAATAGTGAAACAATGTGATGAAAGCTCAATTGAGACAGTGGTGTTTATAGAATAAATAGTAGAAAGGAATTATTTCTGTCACGACTCTTTCTGATGGACATCAACTCATTCTGATGTACTAGCATCTGGCTCCACCCAGCTCACCCAATTTAATTTTCCCACTCCTCCAGTTGGTATATTCCCTCTCTGTGGGTGGTAACCAGCCTCCAGTGATCCTTGACTCCAAATATTTATACTCTGTGTAGTCTCCCCTATCCCCAACACATACATATTGGAGAGGGATACTTTCTCTAACCAGTAGGATATTGTGGAAATGATGAAGTGTAAGTTCTGGGCTAGGTCATAGACCTTGTACTTTCTGTGACTAAAATATATGATACCTTGGTTTTCAACATATTGGACATCAGTCATGGAGGGCAGTAATTGCTGAAGGGTGTGATTTGCTGAAAGCAAATGATGTGAGCCCTATGACCTTCTGATTTTATTTCCTTGAGAGAGTTTCCAGGACACAGCACAGGAAGGGAGAGATGAGGAGGAGCAGACTCGCTGAGTTGAGGACAGAGAGCTGAGAATGTAAGGAGAAGAAGGTGGCTGGAGTTTGCAGTACAGAATATTAGAGTGGAGAGAGAACTCCAGAGATCTGCAGAAGGCCACCCTTGAGCATTCAACTGAGAACTAATCAGTACCTGCAGGGGATGGAAAAAAAACCCAAGGATGGTGAAAGAACCATACTCTCTTATCTTAAAGGATAAGAAGGAATAGTACTTGACATTCACACAGAGCCAGAACAGTGCCTGTTCTCAATTATAAAAATTGGAAAGCTTTATAATTCACAGAGCACTGTGTAAATCATTCAGAAGGGTCTTATAGTGAATGATAATTGGCCTTGCTTTTGTCCCACACAACAAATCTTAAATGCAAGACCTGAAAGGACCAAGATATTGCCAAGTAACTTAATTATATAAGAACAAAGTTCAAGAAAATACTGATAGTGATACAAAACTATCCAATACCCCCAAAATATAAAATTCACAATTTCTTGCATCCAATAAAAAAATACAAAGCATGCAAAAAAAACAACAAGGAGATATTACTCAAAATAGGTATAAAAAACACGTAATCAAAACTGACTCAGATTGAAATGAGGGTTAGAATTAGCAGACAAGGACAATCAGTTATTATTAAATATATTTCCTAAGTTCAAAAGTAGAGTCTTACAAGATATAAAAATGACTAAATATAACTTCTAGAGATGAAACCTAAAATGTCTGTGATGAAAATACATTGAATGGGATTAGTGGCAGGTTAGCTATTGCACGAGAAAATGTCAATGAACTTGGAGGCATAATAGTAGAAACTATCCACATAAGCACAGAAACAAGTATTTTTTTTAAATGAAAGAGCATCAGTAAGATTTGAGACAACCTGAAGCACCTTAAAATAGAAGACATTGGAGTTTCTAAAGGAGAAAAAGCAAGGGAAAAAATACTTAAAGAATGAATGTTCATTTATTTTGTTCATTAGATTCTTCTTATAGGTGAGATCATATGATATTTGTCTTTTACTACCTGGCTTATTTTCCTTAGCATAATATTCTCTAGTTCCAAAATAAACTAATGAACAAAATAGAACCACGGACATGGAAACATGGAGCAGACTGAAAGTGACTGGAGGGGATGGAGAAGGAGGATAATGCTGGAAAGAAGGGGAAGGGACTAGACAAAGAATATGTACAAATGACCCACAGATATGGACAATAGTGTGGGAATTAACTGTGGGAGTGAGTGGTGTGATGGGCTGAGGTGGGGAAGGGGGAAAAATTGGGACAACTATAATAGAATAACAATAAAAAATATTTAATAAAAATAAAGAATGAATGTTTAGCAATTTTTCAAAATTGATGAAAACTATAAACCTAGAATCCCAAGAAGTTCAATGAAATCTAATCACAATAAACATGAATAAAACTACACCAGTGCAAATCAAACTAAAACTATTCAAAACCAGTAATAAAGAGGATTTTAAAATAAGCCGGAGAAAATAGACATATATACAGAGGTCCATAGGATGACAGCAGATTTCTTGTTGGGGGCAATGTAAGAAAAAAAAAACAGTAGAGAAACATCTTTAAAGAAAAAAAAAAGTCAATCTAAATTCTATGCCCAGCAAAATATCTTTCAAAAGTGAAGGCAAAATGATGATACTTTTAGACATACAAAGCTAAACAAATTCATCACCCCAAGTGACCCATACTGTAATAAATGTTAAAAGAAGTCCTTCAGGTAGAAGGAAAACGATGCCACATGAAAATCTGGATCCACACAGAAATGAGGAGCACTATAAATGATAACAAATGATTAACTATATTATAGCTTTTTCTTATTATTTAAATATTTTTAAAAGACAATTATTTATATGAACATAATAACAATGTAGTATAGGCTTTATAACAAAAAGAGGTAAAATATATGACAACAATAGCTTACAGGCTGGCATGAAGAAAGAAATAGACTGTTGTATGACATTTTTATATTTTATGGACTGAATGTTGTGTCCTTCCCTGAATTCATATGTTGTATCAGGAGATAAGGCCTTTGAGAGGTGATTAGGTAATGAGGGTTTATACTCATGAATGGGATTCATGCTCTTATAAGAAGACACAGGAGAGTTTGTTCTTGGTCTCTCCTGTCCATCATGTGGGAACACAACAGGAAGGCCATTTACAAATAGGGAAATGGGTCTTCATCAGGCATTGAATCCACTAGCACCTTGATCTTGGTCTTCACAGGCTCCAGAACTATGAGAAATTAATGTGTGTTGTTTCAGCCCCTCAGCCTAAGGTATTCTGTTATAGTAGCCCAAACCACCTAAGACAAAATGTGAAGTGGTGTAATATCTCTTGAAGGTCAACTAGGATAAGTTATCGAGGTTTACTATAAACCCTAAAGGAACTAGTCAGATAACAAAATGAGCAGTTAGAGTTAATAAGCCCACAAT
>VMDR010022013.1:0-16479 GCA_007922815.1 Macrotus californicus
TTTATTTTTGTGTATGATGTAAGTTGGTGGTTGAGTTTCATTTTTTTTGCATATAGCTGTGCAGATGGGAGCAATACCACTTGTTGAGGAGAGTATTTTTAATCTATCTTATGCTCCTGTCCCCTTTGTCGAATACAAATTGACCGTGGAGACTTGGGTTTATTTCTGGGCTCGCTATTCTGTTCCATTGATCTATCTGTTCTTATGCCAGTACTAGACTGTTTTGATTACAGTTGGCTTATAATATAGTTTGATATTAGGTATTGTGATAGTTCTTACTTTGTTCTTTCTCAAAATTGTTGAGGCTATTTGGGATCGTTTAGGTTCCATATAAATTTTTGAAATGTTTGTTCTATATCTGTGAAATATATCATTGGTATTTTATTTTATTTATTTGTTTGCTTTTTTAAAAATTTATTTATTTTTAGAGAGTGGGGAAGAGAGGGAGAAAGAGAGGAAGAGAAACATCAATGTGTGGTTGCTTCTTGAGCACCCCCTACCAGGGACCTGGCAAGCAACCCAGGCATGTGCCCTGACTGGGAATTGAACCAGCGACCCTTTGGATCACTGGCTGATGCTCAATCCACTGAGACACACCAGCCAGGGTCATCATTGGTACTTTAATAGGGATTGCACTGAATCCATCAATTGCTTTGGGTAGTATGGACACTTTGATGATGTTAATTCTTCCATTCTATAAGCATCATATATGCTTCCATTTATTTGTGTCTTCCTTAATTTCTTTCTTCAGTATTGTGTAGTTTTCTAAGTACAGGTCTTTTACCTGCTTGATTAGGTTTATTCTTAGGTACTTTATTTTTCTTGTTGCTCTAGTAAATGGGATTTTCCCCTTAATTTCTGTTTCTGATATTTCGTTGTTGATGTACAAAAATGCCTTCAATTTCTTAATGTTGACTGTGTATCCTACTGTTCTGCCAAATTCACTTATTAGGTCAAGTAGTTTTTGGGTGGAGTCTCTAGGGTTCTCTATGTACATTATCATGTTATTCACAAACAATGACATTTTTACTTCATCCTTTCCAATTTGGTTGCCTTTTATTTCTTTTGTTTTGTCTGATTGCTGTGTCTAGAACTTCCCATACTATGTTGAATAGAAGTGGTAAAAGTGGACACCCTTGTCTTGTTCCTGATCTTAGTGGGGAAGCTTTCAGTTTTTGCCTATTGAGTGTGATGGTTGGCTGTAGGTCTCGTATATGGCCTTTATTATGTTGAGGTGTGCTCCTTCTACTTCCATTTTGCTGAGAGTTTTTATCATAAATGGGTGCTGTACCTTATCAAATGCTTTTGCCACATCTATATTTTTTAACTTTTTAAAAATTGTTGTTCAAGTATAGCTGTCTTTACTTCCCCCGCACTCCCCCTGACCACAGCCATCCCTATTCCCCACCCCTGATCCTACCCCCCTTTGGTTTTGTCCATGTGTCCTTTATAGATGTTCCTGAAAACCCTTCCCCATTTTGCCCTTATTATCCTGTCCCATCTACCCTCTGGTTACTGTCAGTTTGTTCTTAATTTCAATGTATCTGATTATATTTTGCTTGCTTGTTTGTTTTCTTGATTAGGTTCCACTTATAGGTGAGATCATTGGGTATTTGTCTTTCACTACTTGGCTTATTTCACTTAGCATAATGCTCTCTAGTTCCATCCATGCTGTTGCAAAGGGTAGGAGCTACTTCTTTCTCTCTCCTGTGTAGAATTCCAATGTGTAAATATACCATAGTTTTTTGATCCATTCATTTACTGATGGGCACTTACGTTGCTTCCAACATTTGGCTATTGTAAGTTGTGCTGCTGTGAACATTGGGGTATATAGGTCTTTTGGATTGGTGTTTCAGGGTTCTGAGGGTATAATCCCAGCAGTGGAATTGCCAAGTCAAAAGGCAGTTCCATTTTTAGTTTTCTGAGGACACGCCATACTGTTTTCCACAGTGGCTGCACCAGTCTGCATTCCCACCAACAGTGCACTAAAGTTCCTGTTTCTCCACATCTTCTCCAACACTTTTATCGCATCTATTAATATGATCATGTGATTTCTGACTTTCCCTTTGTTTATGTGATGTATTATGTTTATTGATTTGCAAATATTGTACCATCCTTGCATCCCTGGGATGAATCCCACTTGATCATGCTGTATGACCTTTTTAATGTATTGCTGGATGCGGTTTGCCAATATTTTGTTGAGGATTTTAGCATCTATGTTCATCAGCGATATTGGCCTGTAGTTTTCTTTCTTTGCTGCGTCTTTTTCTGTTTTGGGGATTAGGATGATGCTGGCCTCATAAAAAGAGTTTAGGAGTCTTCCCTCTTCTTGGAATCTTGGAATAGTCTCTGAAGGATAGAGGTTAGTTATTCCTTAAATGTTTTGTAAAATTCTCCCGTGAAGCTGTCTGATCCAGAGCTTTTGTGTGTGGGGAGTTTTTTGATTGCTGCTTGATTTCGCCAGCTGTTATCAGTCTGTTCAGGCTTTCTTCTTTTCTCCATTCAGTTTTAGAAGATTATATGTTTCTAGAAATTTATCCATTTAACCCAGGTTTTAAAATTTCTTGGCATAGAGTTGTTCATAGTAATTTCTTTCAATCCTTTGGTAATTTCTGTGGTATTAGTTGTAATTTCTCCTCTTTCATTTCTGATTTTATTTATTTGGGCCCTCTCTCTTTTTATCTTGATGAGTCTACTTAAAGATTAGTCAATTTTGTTTACCTTTTCAAAGAACTAGCTCCTGGATTTTTTGATTCTTTGAATTGTCCTTTTAGTCTTCATGCCATTTAATTCTGCTCTGACCTTGGTTATTTCCTTCTCTCTACTCACTCTGGGCTTTGTTTGTTGTTGTTCCTCTAGTTCTTATAGGGTTAGGTTGTTTATCTGAAATGTTTCTATCTTTTTTAGGTAGGCCTATATTGCTATGAACTTCCCTTTCAGGACTGCCTTCGCTGTGTCCCATAGGTTTTGGACTGTTGTGTGTTCATTTTCATTTGTTTCCAGAAAGCTTTTGATTTCGTTTTGATATCATTATTAATGCATTCATTGTTTAATAGCATGCTATTCAGTCTCCATGAATTTGAAAGCTTTTGAGTTTTTTCCTTGAGATTGGTTTCCAGTTTCAGGCCCTTGAGGTCTGAGAAAATACTTGATATGATTTTAATTTTCTTGAATTCATTGAGGGTTGTTTTGTGTCCTATCATGTGGTCTTACCTTTGAAAATTTTTGATGTGCATTTGAAAAGAATGTGTATTTTGCTTCTTTGGGATGAAAATTTCTGTATATATCAGTTAAATCAATTTGATCTAGTGCATCATTCAATGCCACAATATCCCTGCTGATATTTTGTTTGGAAGATCTATCCATTATTGAGAGTGGGGTGTTAAAAGCCCCTACTATAATTGCTGTCTATCTTTCTTGAAGTCCTCCAAGATTTTCCTTACATATTTATGTGCTCCTGTGTTGGGTGCATATAAGTGTACAATATTTATGTCTTCATGATGGATTCTTCCCTTGCATATTATGAAGTGTCCTTCTGTGTCTCTTTTTATGGTCTTTGTTTTGAAGTCTATTTTGTCTGAAATAAGTACTGTTACCCCAGCTTTTTTTCTTGTCCATTTGCTTGGAATATTTGTTTCCATCCCTTGACTTTCAGTCTGTGTAGGTCTTTTGTTCTGAGATGGGTCTCTTGTAGGCAGCATATTTTTAGGGTCATGTATTTTTATCCATTCAGGTACCCTATGTCTTTTGATTGGAACATTTAATCCATTTACTTTGAAGGTTATTATTGATAAGTACTTATTTGTTGCCATCGTTCCCCTTTGTACCTGTGTTCCTATCTCTCTCACTCTTTTCCACCATCTTCTTAAAGCAGACTCATTAGCATACCTTGCAATGCTGGTTTGGTGGAGGTGTATTCTTTTAGCTTTCTTTTGTCTTGGAAACTCCATATTTCACCTTCCATTTTAAATGAGAACCTTGGTGGATAGAGTAGTCTTGGTTGCAGGCCTTTGTTTTTCATTGCTTGTAATATTTCTTGCCATTCCCTTCTGGCTTATAGTGTTTCTCTTGAGAAGTCAGCTGTTAGCCTTATCAGGGCTCCCATGTATGCTACTTCCTGTTTCTCCCTTGCTGCCTTTAGAGAGATTTTCTCTTTGTCTTTGAATTTTGCCATTTTAATGATGATGTGTCTTGGAGTGGGCCTCTTTGGGTTCCTCTTGATTGGGACTCTCTCTGCTTTCTGGAATTGTGAGACATTTTCTGTCATCATTTAGGGAAGTTTTCCATCATTATTTTTTCAAACAGGTTTTCTATACTTTGTTCTTCTTCTCCTTCTGGTATCCCTATTATACAGATATTATTACATTTAATGTTCTACAGTTCCCTTAATCCCTCTTTGTTCTTTTTGAGTCTTTTTTCCTTTTCTTGCTCTTTCTGGGAGTTTTTTTTCTACCTTGTCCTCCAGCTTGCTGATTCAGTCCTCTGCTTCATTAAGCCTGCTTTTGATTTTTTCTACTGTGTTCTTCAATTCAGACATTGTATTCTTCATTTCCTCTTGGCTCTAATTGATAGTTTCTATGTCCTTCTTCATGCTGATGTAGTTCTCAGTAAGTTCCTTGTAGCTTCCATATAGTTTTTTGTAATTCTCATTGAGCTTCCTTATAACCATTGTTTTGGACTCGATATCTAATAGTTTACTTGCCTCTACCCCATTTAGCAATCTTTCTGAGAATTTCTCATTTCCTTCTAGTTGAAGGTTGTTTCTCTGTCTTCCCATTTTTGGGGATACTCTTCTTGTTTGCTTCTGCTTCTTAAGTTGATCTGTTTTGATTCCCTGTCTTTGTGGTGTGAACTTCTATGGTAGAAGACCTGTGTGATTCAGTGGTCCAGTCTCCTTGATCTCCTGAACTTGATGCTTTGGGGATGCCCTTTATGCCATTTATGTTGGCTCTCTGGGTGTAATTGGGTTTTGATTGTTCTTGGGTCGTTCTTTGGTGGGTCCTTCCCTCCAGCTAGTTGACTGAGGGTCACTCCACCCACCACGTCTTGTATGCTGTTGTGCAGGTGCATCTAGAACAAAGGCATAAAGCCCAGGAAACAAACTCACATCCACAAAATAACTCCCCCTACAATCCCACTATCAACACCATATGAACCATATTAATAAGGTTGTAAAGAGATTAAGACTATTATAAGAAAGGAGAGTGAATATGAGATGACCTACTGAAAGAAAAATGATTTTGAGAGGGTAGAGGGAGGAGCACAAATAAGAGTAGTGAATCAGAGTACTGTAAAGAGAGGAAGGAAAATTTACATCATAAGTAAAAAAGAAAATGAAGAAGGTGGAGTGGAGTAGGAAGGGAAGAGTATAGTATTAGGTTTAAACAGACATTTAAAACAAATAAAATAAAGTGAGAGAAAGAAAGAAAAAGGGAAAAAGTAAATAAATAATAAAAAAATAGGAACCAAAGTTGAGAGAACGCTCCACCACAGCACTATCAACAACAAGTGAGCTAAAATTAATATAGGTGGAATAGAAATAAGAGGGGGGAAAGAAAGAAAGAACAGCTTAAGAGATGTCTAGAGGAATGGGGATTTTGAGATGATAGAGGGAGGGGGAATACTAAGAATGAGGAATGAAAATCATGCTAAGACAGGGAAAAGTTAAAATTTGAGATGGAAAGAAAAAGAAAAAAAGGGCAGGATGAAAGCAAGGGGAAAAAAGAAGGAAACAGGCTAAGATAGGACAAAATTAAAATTTGAGATGTAAAAAGCATAGAAGAGGGGAACAATAAAATTTGAGATCTGAAATACAAAATTAGTGAACATCTAGACATAAAATTGAAAAAATGCAACAACAATTACCCTTCTGACAACCAATGAGCGAAGATTGCTGAAGGTGGACAGAGGGTGCAGGTATTTTAAGAGTGGTAAAAAGAATGTGAGATGACCATTGACAAGGAAATTAGTTTTGAAAGGCTGGATGGGGGAGAAATAGTAAGTGTGGAATGGAAACAAGTTGTAGCAAGAGAGAAGATGAAATTTAAAATGAAAATAATAAGAGGAAAGAAGGTAAAATGGATTTAGAAAAGTGAGGGGTGAAATATGTGAGTTGAAATAAACTATAGTATAAAATCTAGTGATTTAATGCACAAACGTGAAGGACAAGAAATGAATGTTAAAAAACTATGAAAGAGAGAAAATATCGCAGATCATGGAGAAGACCACGGTGGATTTCCTCTTAGTAGCATCTAATATTTACCACTGTTTTTTCTTTCTGGATCCACCTCTGGCAATGGCAGATGGTGCCCCAGTCTGGCCTCAGGCAGCCTGTTCGAGACTTTCAGGGATCTATTGTCTGTGGCTGACTCCTTCAGCTGTTAATCTAGTCACTCTGCACTGAGCAGTCAGGCTTAAGCACCACATGGTGAGGCAGCGTCCTTCCTGGGTTTGGGGGTATTGTTTCCCCTCAGGCTGCCGCCCTTCATAGAGCAGTGGACTGCCTGAGCATGATGGCTGCAGCAGTATGGGGGATGACTCAGCACCAGGATCCCGGGGTCTACTCTCTCAGTTCTCTCCCCAAAGCTCTGTCCCCAGCCTCTCCTTTGGTGTCTCTAACCTACTCTGTCCCCACCTTGCCAGAGCCTAGGGTAAGTGGTTACTAATGAAAATTTATGCATTGGCCCTTTAAACAGCTCTCTGCATCTCCAGCCATCAGTCTCTGGCAGAGAGCAACCCTGTCGCTTTTCACAATTAGACGTCATCTGACTACTTTCTGGGCTCTGGTGCCATTGGCTGGAGAATCCCAGCTGAGGGTTTAGACCCCCACTTCTCAGGGGGATCCATCTGGCCATTTAAACATCCCTCCAGCACCCCAGCTGTCACCTGTGGGCACCCAACCAACCCTCTCGTGTCTCCACCACACTCCTTATCAGTCATGTGATGCTGAAGCAGATTCTTCTGTCTGTCCATGGTTATCAGGCTTCTCTCTCGCTATTGTGCAGTTGTTTTCCAGGCCGAGGGGCTTAACCACAGAGCCTTTCAGACTCCATGTCAGTGTGGCTGGAGCATGGAATGAGGAGAGTGAGGAGCGGGGCTGCAGAAGCAACAACCAGGTCAAGAGCCTCACCTGCCTGTTGAGTGTGGACCTTGCTGAGTGAACGTGCACAGGCTCTGAAAGGTCTTCGGGAGAGGAACAGAGGAGCAAGACTACAGGCCGACCCACTAGGAACTGCAGTGATCACTGTAGTGAACCCCGCAAGAGGTGGCTGCCATGGCTCTGACCTACAGTGGTGGAGGTGGGGTGAGATCCAGCAAGTGACATTGGCAGGACTTGCGCAGTCCTGGATGCCCAGAAGGGCCAGCTACTCTGTCGTGGGAGGGAAGCACCTGGCACAGGATTTGTGGCAGGTAATCAATACCAGCACACCCCACTGCCCCCACAGCAGCCCCCCCAGCAAGAATTTGGCTCTATCTGTAGTCCAGTGCACCCCCCCCCCCTTCCTGGTAGATGATACACGGTGGGATAATGTTTCATGAGGTAATGCCCCTGACTTTTGGCTGGTGGCAGAAGGAAGGAGATTCCAGCAGCACAGTGACAATTCTGGTCCTCGTAGGAGGATATGGGGCATCACATCATTATCTGTTTGGATCTCTACCTCTGTTACCAGGCAGCCAGCACCTGTGGTTGAGATGATGTCTTTATTCTTTGCTGTGGGTGATATACACCTCAGTTCTTAAACTCAGGTGTGACAGGTCCATAGCTTCTTCATTTTTTCCAGGGATTAATTTTTGTTTTGAGGACACTTCGTCTTGGTTAACTCAGGAGTTTTGTCCTCTTTCCATTGAACACACAAGTGTGGTAGGTGAGGCTTTGTAGGGTGGGGTGGGGTCAGGCCTGGGCCTCAGGGGCTTCTTTGGTCCACTCCAATCAACATCTGACATCCCTGAGAAACCCTAGTCTGCCAGGGCCTGGGCCATCAACTCCTCAGGCTGTGCTAACCTATCCATAGTCCTCTCTGCTTGGATACTAACCTACTTTCTCCCTCTTCACAGGCTCAGGGATCGTTCCATGTTTCCTGATATAGAACCCAAAGTGGCCCTCCCCAGCCCCAGAACTGACTAGATGAGGTCTCTCATGGTTTCCCACCACCACCAGGTGTGCAGGGGTCAGCCCGGAACTCTCATACCAGGCTGGGCCACTGGGATCTCTGGAGAGCTCAGCACACAGCCCCACCCTCCATCTGGGCAGGGGGAACAGCCTGCCCTTCTGGCTTTCTGGTCACCATGTACTACCTGGCTACCTGTCATCCCCTCCCCACAGCTCCCTTACTGCAGGGCTATGAGAGGCCATCACAAGGCTCCTTCTCAATGACTCACCAGTGTCCCTGCAAGGGAGTCATTATAATGAGGGCACGTTAGTGGGGAAAGTAGGACAGTGAAGAGCTGGTGGAGTAATGGATGGAGCCCCAGGGCCCCAAGAGGGTCTGGGATGGAGCACTGGGGCCAATGTAGGCGGTGGCATCAGAAGAAACAGACATGAGGGAGGAGCTGTGACAGGACAGCCACCGTTGGTGGCTTGATGGGGTTCAGGCTTTCTGGGGCATTTGCTTGGGGACAAAGTAGCACCTGGTGGGTCCACTAAGACTCCAGACCCCCAGGTCCCTTAGCCCCAGTTGTCAGGCTCATGGAGTCCTAGGAAAAATCATTCAGTGTTGTGTGGGAGGGTGTGGGTTTGCTCCTTTCTGTGACAGGTTTCCTGAGTCTGGGGTCCAGTGCTCGGACATTTCCACCATTGTCCTGTGAAGACTCGAGGTCCTTCCTGAGATCCAGAGAGCAGGGGATGTTATTGTGTGAGTGATGCATGACTGCACAGAGGGATTTCCTTCCTGACTGCAGTCACTGGTCCTTCTCCTGGGCTGGGACAGGGTGCCAGGGAGGACAGGGGTGGGCGTGGGGCCTGTGCCCAGCTCACTGTGAACTAGCACACAGCCCTGGAAGGACTCAGCTCTCCGAGCTCTTGCTTCTGGAGCAACACTCACTGCTGCCCTTGTTGCCTTTGCCCCCCTTGGCCAGGGATGCCCAGGAACAAACAGGGCTGTCCATGTTCATTCCAGGAGATTCCTGAGCCCAGATATCTTCCAGGCACTCAAGCTCAAGGACTGGCTGAGCCCCTTGACCCTCCCGTGAAGGGGCTCCCGGGAGAAGGTGGATGTCCCCAGGAAGGAGGGGTCACTCCAGAGCACCAGGCAGCCTCCCTGTGCAGCAAGCGAGCAAGGATGCAGCCCCAGCCCAGGTGACTCAGCCTGTAGAAAGGACGTGCTCTGGCTCTGGCCCAGGCAGTGCCTTCCACAGTCTCCATCAGGACCTCAGTTTGCTGATCCCTCCCGTGCACACAGTTGGGCTGCAGGCGGGCCCTCCAGGTCACTCTCTCTAGAATTCCCTGATCCTGAGGTCACAAAGACACACCCTGAGGGAACAGAGGCAGACAACTGAGATTCTAGAACCCCGTGCTTGGGTCAGACTCTCATTCTCTGCATTGGCAGCGATGAAGAAGAAACGTATCCCTTTTACTCCTGTCCCCAGACCACGCTCTCCCACTCCTCTTTCCTCTGTCTCTTCCCTCTCACTTGTTTCCCTCTCCCCCTGCCCTCCACAGGCCCCTCCTTCTGGGCCTTGGTCTGTCCCTCCTTGTGTCCCCCCACTTCGCCAAATCAAGTTCCCATCTGTCATCAGTGGGGCCGCTCCTCTCCTGCCAGCTCGCAAGGCCAACAGTCTCCGCAGGTCCTCCGGGATCCCTGCCACCGACCACCCTTTCAATGCCCCTTCCTCTCCTTCCCTTCCTCTTACCCAGGAGGTCTCCCACATTGCTAGTCAGTGTCCTCACCTCCTGAATCCCTCTCCTGGTCCTTTTCTGCCCTCTGGCCCCCTGGGCAGAGGGTTCACTGGCCTTTCCCCACCTCCTGCTGAGTCACCACTTCCCACCACCATCTCCCCTCCCTTGGGCTGTCTTGCAAACTTATCCAGGGGCCACGAATCCCAGCCACAGGGGACCACTCAAAGATTCAGATGTCAGACACCTGCTGTGCACAGGGAGCAGAATATGTTGGGAAGCGGCCACAGGTAATCCTGGTGGGACCCCCAGAAATCCAGGAAGTCCCTCACCACCACCACCCCCCCGCCACCATCTCCACAGTGAGTTCTCAGGCATGTGGTGGTCCAGTCCCTGTCACCAGGTGGATGCCCCTCCTGGGCATTGGTGGAGGAGCCATGGTGCCCTGTGCCTGGCATATACCCCACTCCCCAAACCAGCCTCCTTCGGAGAGAGTAACTAGGGTCCCTCTGGCAGAGCAAAGACTGTCTGGGTTGGGGTTGGGGGACTGTGGCAGTGGGAAGAGAGGTGAAGCCCTGCTGTAAGGTATTGGGGCCTGGAGGCTGGGGGAGGTTGGGGACCCCGCTAGGGCAAAGTGCCCTGTTCACTGTGGTCCTGGGCACTCAGAGGGCAGTTGCTGAGCTCTGCAGTTGAGCTGGCCCTCAGCATTGCTGGGTGGGGGCCATGTTACTGCAGCCTCCCTGGGGCAGCCATGGGCCTCTGGGGGTGTGGGAGAATGTTGCACCTGGAGGTGAAGGCTGTCTGGAGGGGCCCCTCTGAGACCTTGGGAGATGCTCACACCGTCCTTCCCTCCCTTCCCTGCAGGACCCAGGACAGCCAGGGCTACGATCATTTTCCGTCTCTGACACGAGCAAGGACAGCCCTGACTGGCCAGATGGAGTGGAACCCACATTCCAACTCCTTTGTCAGCCCAGCTGACCCAAGCAGCTTGAGAGTTGATGGCCAAAAATTGGCGTATTTGCCCCGTGTCCCTAGGAAGGTGAGTCTGGGGAGTGTTGATTTAGTGTGGGGAGAGGGACCCCTGCACACTCAGAAACCACACAGGCTGCCTGCCCCTCAAAGGGGGCCCACCCTGGGCTGGCTGTCCTGACCAGGGCCTGCTGTGCTCAGGGTCCAGAATTGTGCTTTCTTTTGGCCCCAGTAGCCTCCTCAGTTTTGATCACCACGTTCAGACCCAGTGAAGTCCTGTGCTGAAGACACACCCTACGACTGGTGCCCCCTCACCAGGAAGCACAGCATTTGCAGGTCAGGGGAGCCAGACCCCTCCTGCCTGTGGCCTCCTGTTTGCAAAAGATCATCAAGTGAATGCAGCCTGCCAGGACCCCAACCTCAAGCTCTGCTTTCTAATGTCAAGAGCAGATGGGGAGCCAGTCAGAGCTTCAGGACCTCCTCCACAGCCCCTTTCCCCCGTCTGTCCATCTGCTGGGGGTGGAGGGTGTTGGTACCACCACAAGTGGAGCCTCTGCAGGGCCCTGGTACAGGCAGAGGCCGAAAGCCAACTAAGAACCCTCTGCCAGAGGCTCCAGCGTCCCCAGGCCCAGCGTGGCAGGACTGGAGGGTGGGAGGACTGGCTGGCTCTGGGGCTGCCTCCCAGCTGCAGCCCGTGTGCTGTCAAGTCAGGGGAAGAGTCATGGTCTGATCCTGCTTCCAGAAGAGTGACCAAGTCTCCTACTCCTGCACCTGGCCCCCAAATCCCTCCTGTCCATTCTCTCTTTTAATGCACACAGTGGTCCTCCAAATCAGACATGGGTCACCTTGGTCCACGTGAGACCACACACTGCTCTGCTCACCTGGTCCCTCTCCATTCTTGTTGGGGTAAATGGGGACATTTGGGGTTGTGTTACTGCCAGAGACCCACAGACACTTGTGCTGTGGGGTCGACAAGCCCTTAGGTCTCCTGCTCGGTGACTAGGAGACACCGCTGTGAATGCCTATGGAGCCAGCAGTACGAGGTCCAGACTCCTGCAGCCTGGGGGAGGGACCCAGGCAGCCTGAAGGACACATACTGTCCTTTCAGGACCACAGAGGTGGACAGCTTCTATGAACACCTGCCTGGACCACACCCACCCTTTTGGGTTTGGAAACTCCTCTGGGAAACGTCTGGGGCTCCAAATAGCCCCACCCCTGAGTCCCCTGCTTTTGGTCCATGACCTGAGGCTCCCCCAGACACCAGCACCTCAGACAGGACAAACCAAGGACAGAGCTGTGTCTTGTCTACACAGGAAGCCCATGACCCAGCTCCTTAGGGCCATGGGACAGGAGCCTTGTCCCCAGAGCTCCTCATCCCCTAGTTCAGGGCAAAGGAAAGACTGGGTTCTTGGAGGCTCAGCCCAGGTCCCAGGGCTACAGGGCAATGGAGAAACCTGGGGAAGAAGCTTTGGGGAGGGGTCATGGTTGCCAGTCCCCTCGCTCTCCATCTTGCCAATTTGCCCTTTCAAGAGATGCATCCGACCTCCAAGTGGGGCGGTGGGAGCCATGTTGTAGCCAACTTTCCTTCCCAAGTGCTACCTCGTGCAAGGTTTTATGAGGTCTCAAGAAAGACTGGGCCCTTCTGCCAACAATAGAAGTTATTGTTTAACCGAGACCGGAAGAGATTCAGCTGGAGTCGTTGTTCCCACCAACACATGATCGGGCTGGGAGGCTTTATTTCTTCCCACCCAGAAGGACGTCCTGCAATTCCCTGAGTGAAATGAAAAGGAGACAAGGTCATGAGACCTCATGGAGAGCCCCAGGCTGCCCCAGGGCTGAGGAGGGAGGTTGGTGGTATGAGGGCCCAGAGCCCCTTGGAGTCCAGCTGCTAGGGGTCCCAGAGACTTCCATATTGCCCAGAGCTGGTAGAATGGAGCCTAAAGAGGGCCGGTGATCTCCCCTGTCTCTCCTCCTCACTCCAGCCTCCCAGCACCAGTCAGCCTTCCCTTGACTTTCCTCCAAGTGACAGAAAATATTTGTTAAAACCATTTCACAAAAGCACAGGCAGAGGGCCAGGATATGAGGGGCTGGCTCAATCATTTTCTGGTAACCTGGTTACAGAAAGATAATTTTGATTGTTGTTCTTAATGTGTTTTATAATGAATAAATGGTGTTAAATGGTCTTTTGTAGAGAAAATTGATTCCGTCTGAAGCCCATCCCAACAGCCTCACTTCCTCAAGTACAGCTCAGAAGGCCCTGGCCTGAGCTTTTATATGACCCACCCGACCATCAGTATGAGGATGACTAACCAAATTTTAGAGCATTCACACACCTTGCACTTCTTGGTACCTTTTCTCTAGTCTATTTGGTGATCCAGCAGCATCTGTGCTGCATAGTGCACAGATTTTGAGAAATCAGCATTAATGTTCTTCTAGATGAGGCCTGTGTCACGTGATCTTTCTGAATCAGCCAGGACAAGACTTTTTTCAGTACCTTCCATTTTGACCAGAATCCATAAAACAGGTAGTTTGCTAATTATTATATACTATATTTTTATGTAATGTTAAGTCATAAGGCCCAAACTAGAACCAGGGCCATCTTACTCAAAGGAACCAATTTAAACTTTGTTAAATTGGTGTTTAATTTGTTAACACGTGTTTTAAAATATATCAATAAACTTAGGAGACTATGGAGACAAAAGGAAGACTAGGGCAACTTTTTGGCAAAGGAGATCCAGCTCAGTTTGGAATCAAGAGTCGCCACATCATCCTGAAGGTTATTCTTTCTGTCCAAGATTATAAGGCTTCTCTCTTGCTGTTCAGTTGTGTGTTCTGAGTGCTTTCTCCATAATTTAGTTGTAATTCCAGATTGGTTTTGGGAGGTGGTACATTTACTTCCGATTACTCCTCTGCCATCGTGCCTGCTCCCCCACATTTTCATTGTAATAGAAAATAATCTTAAAGTAAATGGAAAGCCTTAATAGTGGCACTTCAGGCAACAACAAGTTAGGTAAGGAGATTAACCAATCAACCCAAGTGAATTTGAGGTATCAGGCACTGGCACTATTGCAGACCACTCTGCCCAGCCTGTGTCCTGGGTGAGCAAGGGTCCACACAGCTCCCCTGGTCCTTCTGGCCCTTCTGAGGGGTCCATGCCTCCTTTCTCCTGCAGGCCCACTCTCCTGTCACACAGCCCCAGCAGAGAGCACATCATTTCTCATTCTCTTCCACCCTATTTCCTTCAAAACAATTTAAAATCCCTTTTGCTTTCTCACTGTCATTGAGTAACAGAAAAAAAAGCTAATCGAGAGGTGAACTACGTGAGAGATGATGTAATCATAGGAGACCCTGGAGAGCTATTGTGAGCATCAGCCCTACTGACATGTAAAGAGTGCTGGTCTCTGTTCTCTGGCATACCCTCAGCTCCTCCCTGGGTGCACCCAATATGGTTCACATTCCTTTTATTCTCTTCCCTTCCTGTTCTCTAGGAACAGAATATCTCTTAGCTTCCATGAGATCTGTACAGTTTGAGCCCAGGCCTGGCCTGGCATGGCATCCTACCTGGTTTGGGTCTTAGCTCTGCCATTTGTATGAGTTTGGGCACCTCACCCTTCTGTGCCTCAGGTTCCTCCTTCCCCAGATGCAGATAATAGTAGCATCTCTTCATGGAGTTGTTACAAAACTCAAATAACACATATGTGTATAGCTCAGTGTGGTGCCAGGTGCATGGTACACAATTAGCGTGTTAGCAGGCAATAATAACCACCATCCTGTGGGAAAGTCCAAATGAATGTCTCCATTTTTTTTTTTTTAGTCTCTTTTGCTGGCAACTACATCAAAAACAGAACCAGCCACCCAGACCCCGGAGTTCAGAATCAATCACTGATCTGCATCTTCATGACAAGGGGAGAGAATCATATTAAAAAAGATAAATCTTTTCATTTATGGAAGAAATGCACACTAGTCAGCGATCTTGTGACTGAGAGACCAACGGAGAGTCCTGTAAGGAGACTGAAAACATAATATATTGCCACCATGTCATTGGGTAAATTATTACTGTTTTTTTTAAAGGAAGTCATCAGACAATGGAGTGAAAGATTTGTCTGGATTTTTTCCTCTGCTCTTTCTTCTTTGATCTGAGATCAACGGTGCTGTCCTTTGAAGAGTGGGTTTCTGATGCTGCTGACAAGCTGCAGGTGGCTTTCTGAGCAAGCCTGTGACCATTTAACATTCTCTTTTACATGTTTTGTTGACTCTAAGGTGGAAGTTTTATAACGTTTTTGGCTGATTTACGAATGCAAAACATGACAGGTACATTCTAGGTCTGTACTTGGGACAACCAGACACCCTGCCTGCTTTAAGCATGAATCCACACAGAACTCTATCCAAACATTTAGGATGATGTGTGCAGACCACCTCAGAGGTCACCCAAACACCACGAGTCATTTACACACGAACAGCTGTGTTCTCTACACAAAGTGGTTGTGTGGGCAGAGACACAAAAAGCGTAATTTTTCAAAATTTCTCTGGTGAGTGGGATGTTACTTTTGTGATTTCTGTAAACCATTCAGAAAGTGCTTTCCCCCCATATTCATCATACACATTACTAAGAAAGAATCAAGGAAAATCAATGAAATTTATTTTATTTTTTGAAGGAACTTTAAGTACCACCTGAATTTGTTAATCCCTGAGTTCTGAATCTGAAATTTCTTGGGATAACCTTTTAGGCTACATATTCAGTAATGTAAATGATTTACTTTAAGATTTTTAATTTTTTAATTTTTTTGAAGGGTATTTTTGATTGTTTAATACATCTGAAAAGGATGCTTATACAAAGAATTGAGACACGAGAAAGCATCGGTTCAACGCTAATGAATCTACAAGAATTAGGGTTTGCGGAAGGTGGAGAAGATTACCTAAATGTATTTAAAAATTGGAAACTGCAACCAAAATAAGCTGATAAAATCCCTATTAACACTTACGGAGAGTCTTCATGGGGCTCTCTCCGTGATTTTTATTAAACTAGAGAGCCTCAACTGGTTGCTTTACAGTTCCTCATGCAAAACAGAAATAAGGGGAATCCTCTGACGGGTCCCCGTGTTGTTAAATTGTTCTCCCCACCCCCACCCCACCCTGAGCTTCTTAATGAAGCAGTTCTCCATCCTCCTAACTTGAAAGAGGATGTGAATCATTTCAGACATCTGTCTTCTAGCACCACCCCTGATATATACCAGGTCTTCAGCTGTGTTCTAGAATACCATATCATTCACTATTAAGCTGCAAATCTATGCTAAGCATACAAGACAATGACTGACAAGGAAAAAATGTTTTTTTTAAATTATGTACTCAACCCATTTGGTATTATTTCAAAAAGTGCAATACTTTTCTTATCAATGAAAGAAGTTAGAAACTAACTTAAAAAAAATCAGCAAATGGCTAACAAGTTTTCTTGAAAGTCAGTCACATATATTGTGCATCCTAGAAAGGGGCGGGACGAGACAGGTTCCACCCACTCTCAAGAGTTTCATCAAATACTGAACCTACTCAAGGGCGGAGAGAAAAGGTAACTTTCAAAAAGGGGTACGTTATTTTTTTAATATATTTTATTGATTATGCCATTACAGTTGTCCCATTTCCCCCCCTTTATTCCCCTCCACCCTGCACACCCCTTCCCACCC
>VMDR010022014.1:0-16475 GCA_007922815.1 Macrotus californicus
CTTTTTTTCTTGGACAATCTTTCTAGCACAGAACCAGCTTTCATTTATGTTGATCCTTTGTACTATATGTTTGTTCTAGTTCCTTTATCTTTATTATATCTGTTATCACCTTTTTTCCTTTGGGTTTAGTTTGCTGCTCTTCCAACTTCTTGAGATAGATGCCTACATCACTGATTTTCACCCTTCTTGTTTCCTAATATGAATTAGGGGTTATAAACTTCCTTCTAAACAAGGCTGCATCCCTAAACTTATAGAACAGCTACAACAGTTTGCCTAGTCATGAAGCTAAAGTCAGTTAATTAAGTGAATTAACTTTTAATAGCAATGATAATAAAAAGATAGTAGCAAGCAGATAGAACTTTGGATTACAGACACAATTGGCTGGGGAGAGACTGACCATAAATGAGCAAAAATTTCAGGAAACTAAAAAAAAAAAAATAATGAGAAATTTATTCCTAAAAGTGAATCAAATTTTGTCTTTATTTCCCCACAGGGGAAAGAGTCTCATAACAGATGTTTCATCTTATTTTAATGAAACTAATGTTCATTTCTCCCAAAGCATTGAGATTGCCATACATGATCCCTGAAAGGTAGCAGGGATGGGGAAAACAGGTTGCAAAGTCATTGATCAGAATTGAATAGATGAAGGACTTGGAGGGGCATTTTTACTAATATATTGTAAAATTTTACTGGAATTGATAAAGTATAGAGGAAGAGAGAAAAACATCCACAATAACTGAAAGAGGCTGACATCTACCAGTAAATCTGTCTACTGACGAAACAGAGCTCCATCGAGCCACATACATGAGCATACACATGCACACCAAAGAGTTCTGAGAAAAGGGAAATAGTAAACTTGGAACTATTGTCTTCCCAGAGTCCTCTCTATTTTTTCGTGTTTTCTGATAGTGGAGCATCCCAAGGCTTAGCCCTGATTCATCTTTTCTTCTTGATCTACACTCCTGCCTTGATTAGCTTACCCAGTCTCCTAAGTTGCAGACATTTTATATATCACCCCCAGTGTATTTCTCATTCAGATTCCTCTCCCAGACTCCAGACATGTGCGCATACGCATGTGCAGCACACATCTGCAATTTATAATGTTCCAAACTGAACTCCTCACCTTCTCTAACATCTGCTATACTGCAGCCTTTTACATCCCAGTTAATAGAAATGGTATTTATTTTATTTTGAAGTAATGTTTGCCTTATTGAGAAGTTTCAAAGATAGTATAGATTTCATGTGACCATTTCATCTACCTTCTCCAAAAATAACATCTTACATAACCAGTGAGTTGTCACTGGTACAATACCAGTCATTAAATAAAGAACTTATTCAGATTTCACCAGCTTTTATGTGTATTCTTTTTTCCTTTGGTACATAGTTCTATAAAATGTTATCACAGGTTTAGATGTTTGTAAACAGCAGTAGATAAAATCAGTATATAGAATTGTTTCATTACCCTAAAGACACTGCCTCATGCTACTTTATTTTTTCAGTCAGTACTTGCTTATCATCATGCAGGTCATGCTACTTATTTAAAGACACATCCTTCTCACAACAGCCCTAACCCCTAGTAACCACTGATCAACCACTGATCTGTTCCATCACTATAATTTTGTCATATCAAGCATGTTTATATAATGGAATTATATGGTATGTACCCTTTTGAAATTGACTTTTGACTTCTAGCCAAGATGGAGGTGCAGGCAGATACTCTTTGCTTCCTTGCAGAACCACCAAAGGAGGATAACAACTAATTAAAAAAAAAAACAACAACAACAAGAACTGCCAGAAAATTGAACTGCATGGAAGTCCAACAACCAAGGAGTTAAAGAAACATTCATCCAGACTGGGAGGAGGGACAGAGATGGGAAACCAGGGCAGAGAGGATGCGTGGCAAGGTGGCAGCTCACGAACCAGGGCCAGCAAGGCGGCAGAATGCAGATAAACTGGGAGGAACAACTGGGGAGTGAGACAGACCATGTGACCAAGGGTTTCAGCACAGGAAAATAAAGCCTCAAAACCACAGGCTGTAAAAACCTGATGGGGTTGTGGCAGTGGGAGAAACTCCTAGTCTCATAGAAGAGTCCATTGGAGGGGCACACAGGACTCTAGAATGTACATAAGCCCACCCATCCAGGAATCTGCACCAGAAAGGGCACAATCTGCTTGTGGGAAGCAAAGGAAGTGACTGAGAACAGGGAGAGAGCTAAGCAAACAGCATTGTTCCCCCTCTGAAACCTCCCCCAAATACAGCTCCACAACACAGTGAAGTGGGTTGTGCCACCCACGTGAATAACTGAGGCTTCATCCCTTACAATATAATAGGTGCGCCGAGACAAAGAAATATGGCCCAAATGAAAGAACAGATCAAAGCTCCAGAAAAAGAACTAAGTGACAAAAAGATAGCCAACCTATCAGATGCAGAGTTCAAAACACTGGTAATCACGATGCTCACAGAAATGATTGAGTACGGATGCAAAATAGAGGAGGACGTGCAGCTATGCAAAGTGAAATAAAGAGAAATTTACAGGAAACCAACAGTGATGGGAAGGAAACTGGCACTCAGATCAAAGATTTGGAGCAGAAGGAAGAAATACACATTCTGTTCTGGAACAGAATGAAGAAACAAGAATTCTAAAAAATGAGAAGAGGCTTAGGAACCTCTGGGCCAACTCTAAGCACTCCAACATCTGAATCAAAGGGCTGACAGAAGGAGAAGAGGAAGAGCAAGAAATTGAAAACTTATTTGAATAAATAATGAAGGAAAACTTCTCCAATTTAGCAAAGAAAATAGACTTCTGGTAAGTCCAGGAAGCTCAGAGAGTCCCAAAGAATTTGGACCCAAGGTAGCACACACCAAGGCACATCATCATTACATTGCCCAAGATTAAAGATAAGGAGAGAATCATAAAAGCAGCAAAAGGGAAGGAAAGAGTTACCTACAAAGAAGTTCCCATAAGATTATCAGCTGATTTCTCAAAAGAAATCTTACAGGCAAGAAAGGGCTAGAAAGAAGTATTCGAAGTCACAAAAGGCAAGGACCTACAACCCAGATTACTCTGTCCAGCAAAGCTATAATGAGAGGGCAGATAAAGTGCTTCCCAGATAAGATCAAGTTAAAGGAGTCCATCATCACCTAGCTCTTATTATATGAAATGTTAAACGAACTTATCTAAGGAAAAAGATCATAACTATGAACATTAAAATGACAACAAACTCACAACTATCAACAACCAAACCTAAAAAAACAAAAACAAAAACAAGCTAAGCAAACAACTAGAACAGGAACAGAGTCACAGAAATGGAGATCACATGGAGAGTTATCAGTGGGGAAGGGGTGGGGGGAAATGGGGGAAAAAGGTACAGGGAAAAAGAAGCATAATCGGTAGGCACAAAATAGGGGGAGGTTAAGAATAGTATGGGAAATGGAGAAGCCAAAGAACTTGTATGTATGACCCATGGACATGAATTAAGGTGGGGGGAGTACTTGAGGGAGGAGGGAGGAGGGTGGAGGGCGGAGGGTGGAGGGGAAGGAGGGGAGGAAAAAAACGAAACAACTGTAACAGAATAATCAATAAAATATGCTTGAAAAGAAACAAAAACAAAAAGACTGACTTTTTTTTCACTCAGCATAATATTCTTGACATCCATCCATGTATTCCATTTCCTTTCTTTCTGAGCCAGTTTTCTTTAATGTAGAAGTCCTGCAGTTTGTTTATCCATTCACTTGGTGAACAACATAGGGATTGTTTCTAGTTTTTCCCTATTACAAATGAAACCTATGTATATTCATGTACAGGTTTTTGTTGAATATGTTTTGATGTCTCTGGGGTGAATATCAAAGATTGGGATTTTTAGGTTTTATGAGTAGATGTTTAACTTTCTAAGAAACCACCAAGCTGTTTTCCAAAGTAGTCATGCCATTTTACATTTCTGTCAACAATGTAGAGACCCAACTGCCCCACTTCCTCATCAGCACTTGCTACTGTCTGCATTTTTGTTTTAGGTGTTCTAATGGGTCCAATGTAGTATCTCATAGTGATTTCAATTTGCATTTCCCTAATGGCTAATGATTTAAGCATCTTTTCATGTGCTTATTGCCATCCTTTTTTAGAAGTATCTGTTAAAATCCTCAGTGACACTGAAATATTCTAGTAGTCATTGTATTCTTCATCACCACACACTCCAGTTTAAAAAACAAAAAAACAGAAGTTTCACTTAAGAACACTCTTGATAAAGCACTGAAAATTGTTAGTTATCAACCCTTGAGTATACTTCTTTTTAACATTCTGTTTTATGAAATGGGAAGCACTTATAAAGCACTTCTGTGTACCAAAGTACAATGGCTCAAGAAAAAATAAACTATGTATGTAAGTTGCTAGCCGAACTAGACACCTTTTTCATGGGACACAATGTTGTCTTGAAAAAACACTGACAAGGTATGGTTACTCGGATTTGGGTACTGGTAGACATTGTCACTTCACATTCTGGTTACTTTAAGAAAAAGAACACAGTACTTGTTGCCGATTACAAACTCTAACCTTTTAGTATAAATTAGAATATTGGAAACACAATACTTATATATTAAGTATTGTAAGCTTCCTAAAACTTATAGATTTTTCTGATCTAACTTCTAATATGGTAAATACAAATAGATGTAGCCCATATAAAAAGAAGTCCTTTGGGTTTTTCACAGTAATATATAAGGGGTCCTGAAAACAAAAAGTTTGAAAACAGGATTTGTCCCAATAATTATGTGACCCTCCCTGTTTTCCTTTACAGCCTCAGCTGCTTCCATGGGCACGTTACATGGTATAACACACGGCTGTGCACCTGCTGCACTGAGAGGCCCTGGCCCACTGCCTCTCTATACATCACTTGTTTTTGTTGGACAAATAAGGTTTACTTGGAAGGCAGGGCATCTGTAGCTGAGATCACTGCTTGGTGGGAGTGAGAGGTGCTGGTGATTAGGAAAGAGCAGGGATTTGCCACAAAACTCACCACCCCAAAAATAGGCCTTTCAGGTTTCCAAGGCCAGAAATGGTTTTCTGACCAGTTCTTAAAGAAATCGCAAATACCATCTGATTTACTGTATATCGTAATATTGCACACCAACATCTGCTTTTCATGTTCGGGATTCACCTCGTACCCTAACCCCCAGCCCTGAAAATAAAGTTGTACTAGGAATTAAAATTATAAAAGAATGCACACACACACACACACACACACACTTATTCACTCGCCAACTTTCACAGACTTATTTGGAACTGGAGTCCAGGAAACAAACATGTCCAGGAATAATTTTCTCTTCTGCAAAGAAACACAAATGGCAGCCACTCTTTTCTCTCAGGGATGTGGTAATGCAAGAGGCCATAATTTTATACATATTCTGGTTTTTAAAAACATCTTAGTTCATAGTAAATCAGTTTTACTGTGTTAAGGAGATTTTTTAAGTCATCAAGCTAAGTTTCTCAAAAAAAATTTTCTGATACAAACATTTTCTAATTTGCATCTTCAGTTTCTTGCCAGTTCTGAGTATGTATTAGTCAGAACTCTTTCTATAGCAGGAGCTAGAACCCTAACTTAAACTAAACCAAAAAAATACATATTAGCTCAGAAAAATTTATTCAGCAGGCCCTGACACTGAGCTCAAGCATAGCCAGATGCAGGGACTAAAGCCTCAGGACCTTTGGCCTCCACTACCTGCCTCTAACTGGCTTCACTCTGCATGCACCCTCCCCACGTAAGCAGTCAAGAAAGTGACCACCATCGTGCCTAGGTTTCTATCACCTCAGGTTAGCGAACAAGGCAGAAAGAGACCTCCAGTCTATCAGTACACACAGTTTGTGTGCCCAATCAAATAGTGCACTGAGCCCTGGCTGGTGTGGCTCCGTGGATTGAGCGCAGGCCTGCGAACCAAAGGGTCACAGGTTCGATTCCCAGTCAGGGCACATGCCTGGGTTGCGGGCCAGGTCCCCAGCTGGGGATGTGCAAGAGGCAACCACACATTGATGTTTCTCTCCCTCTCTTTCTCCCTCCTTCCCCTCCCTAAAAGTAAATAAATAAAATCTTTTAAAAAAAAAAATAGTGCACTGAGATTAGCCCAGCCCCGGTCACACGCTCTCTTAGGATTCTTCATAGAAGTAGAACCACTGTATATGTGTTATAGGTCATAAACATATACACACATATATACGGCCACATATACAGTCATACCTCAGTACTTGTCAGCTTCAGAACTTGTCAAACCCTGTATTCGTCGCATTTTGACGAGAAAAAAATGCTTCAGCACTCAGCACTTGCTCGGGACTCATAGCACTTACCAGAACTTGTGTGAGTTGTGATGCCGCCCCAGGAGAGATAACGCTTCATCACTAATCACTGACTTGCCACTTGTAGATTTTTTTTAAAGATTTTATTTATTTATGTACTTTTTTTAAAGAGAGGAGAAGGGAAGGAGAAAGAGAAGGAGAGAAACACAGATGTGTGAGAGATATATCAATCGGATGACTCTCGCGCACCCCAGCTGGGGACCTGGCCCACAACCCAGGCATGTGCCCTGACTGAGCCAAATCAGTGACCTTGCATTTCACAGACTGGCACTCAATCCACAGAGCCACACCAGCCAGGGCACCACTTGTGGTGCTGGCACTCGTCACGAGTTCCGGAACCAATTAACAACAAGTACCAAGGTAACACTGTATTATATGTGATATTTATCTCTATAAGGTATGTGGCTATAGATGAGATTTAATATGAGTAATTAGCTCACAGTATTATGGAGGCTGAGAAGCTCCACAATCTGCAAGTTGGAGATGAGAAAAGCCAGCGGTAAAATTCTAATTTGAGTCCACAGCCCTGAGTATCAGGGGAACTGATGGTGTAGATCCCGTTCAAGAGCAGAAGACTGACAATGACCTGGCCCAAGCAGGCAAGCACGAAGGGAAAAAACCCCGCCCTTCCTCCACTTTTTATTCCATTCAGGCCCTCAACAATAGAGGACTGGGTGATACCCACCCACACTGGGAAGGGCCACCTACCTCACTGAATCTATGGATTCAAATGCTAATCTCACCCAGAAACACCCTCACAGACACCCCCAGAAATCTGGGCATCGGGTGGCCCAGTAGGATTGACACAGAAAATTAATCATTGCCATATACCAACCATGGAAAGAGTACATAGATGTGTAAGACCTCATTACAGACAGACACACGGTCAAAGGAAGCTGGTGAGAGATGGATCCACGAGAAAAAGATGCTGGCCAAAAAAAGAGCTTCCCCCTACAACGTAAAACAGGATCTCTGTTTAATGTGCTCTCTGTTCCCTCCCACAGCAGAACATCTTATAAACAGTATGGATTTTATAAATGGGCAGTGCTTTACTTATATTTTTCAGAATCATTACTATAATTTTAAGAAGTGTCTGATTTAAAGGAGTAAATTGACACTAGAAAATCAAACACTTCTCCTTCATCCCACCCCACCTACCTACTCAAGAGAGAAAGGAATTACAATTGGCAGTAAGTTATTATACCAGTAGAGACAGGGAAAGTAGAGTTAGACAATTCATTGTCTTACTCAGGAAATAAACCAGAAAGGCCTACATGATGGGCCTACTTAATAGTGATTGGCCTTTTCTTCCAGAAACATTGTATCAATAGAAGAATATAGAAACATTTACTAGTAGAGGGAAAGGAAACACGTAACTGTCTCTTAATTTTGTGAAAGGACTTTAATCGGAAATAGAACCAGAGGATATGAAAAGGAGCATCTCATGCAGGCACCCTGAAGAAAGTGAAACTTAATAACTAAGACACTTACCTGATTTACAGAAAACCAGAAACTTATCTCCTGCCCAATAAATTTCGGACAACAATCTCTCCCCATCCTCAAAACAACGAACTCACTGTGTGGGCGCTGGCCGAACTACCCCACTTTATACTCCGTGCCCATAAATAGAGTCCACCCCAAGCCTTCCCCGATTCCCCTGTGGCTTGTGTTTCCTGAATTAGCATTCCTCGGCTACTCTGAATAAACTCAATTTCTGTTCATCTGCCTCGTTTGCCTCTGTATTTAGGTGGACAATTTGTTCTCCAAGCGCGAGTCCACAAACCACAGGGCCAAGAGTAGGGGCCACTCTCCCGTCAAGGTCTCCAGCTACAGTGGAAACTATCAGTACCCCATCCAATGCCCCGACAAGGCCACTTCGATGGAAACAGACTGTTAAATTAATTAAACAGGGACACCATTAGACCGAGATGGTTTTAACGCCGCGGTGGCCTGTGTAAGGCCATAAATGCCTCAAGGTCATGAAATCAAAACCTAAAGACAAGCAATCACAAACGGCACCCAAGGTTTTAGGCTGTAGCCCAGCCCAACAATAAATTTCTGACTGTTTCCACCTTTTCTCTACAAACGTCTCAGAGCTCCTGCCATGGAACGCTCCTTACCATTTTGAGTTGGGCACTGGCCTATCCGGGTCAATTTCTGCTCAAATAAATTCTTAAACTTTTTAACGAGCCTGTTTCTCCTCCACCTTCCCAGGACAGTACTTCTTTAACTGAGAGCTGTCTTGGGCTACCTCCGCACCGACCGCCCACTCACACACGCACGCTGTATTCGCACGCACACACGCACGTACGCAGGCATACACGCACGCGGAAAGTACGGAAGTCCGAACACTCCTTCGACGTTTTCCACTGACGCTTGGGGTTGGCTTGGTGACTCTGCGCCTTGGGTGCTACGCCGTCCGCCTGCGTGCCGGGCGGGCTGGGTCTTGATAACACACACTCTCAGCTGCTTCCCTTCCTTCTCTCGAGCCCCGCTTCCCTGCTTGTGTTTCCATCACCTGCCAAATAAACTGAGTCCTCGGGTGACATTGTCCGTAGGTTCTGCAACTCTAAGTGAAAGAAGTATTTAAAAAACCAGCCCTGGCTGGCGTAGCTCAGTGGATTGAACGCAGGCCTGCAAACAGAGGGTCGCTGGTTTAATTCCCAGTCTAAGGCACATGCCTGGGTTGCAGGCCAAGACCCCAGTAGGGAGCACGTGAAAGACAGCCACACATTGATGTTTCTCTCCCTCTCTTTCTCCATCTGTTCCCCTCTCTCTAAAAATAAATAAATAAAATCTTTAAAAAAATAAAAAACAAATATTAAAAAAAGTATAAAGAAACCAATTTTACCATAGGCTATCTGATGGAAACAAGTTGCGTTCCTATAGCATTTCACGAAATGTTAAAGCACAACTCCGAACAAAATGATTTTATTAGAGAAATTGCTGGACCCTTATTTGAATCCTTATCTCAGAATCGGTTTCTAGGACAAGAGACAGAGTGAAAAAATCGTGTCTTCAGTGGGCCATTCATGCTTTTCCTAACTTTGAAATACACAGATCTTTTTTTCTCCAGCTTTATCAAGGTATAATTGACAAATAAGAATTGCATATATTTAGGGTATACAATGTGATTGAATCTGTGTACATTGTGAAATAATTACCACAATCAAGTTAGTTGCCACATCCATCACCTCACACAGTTACCAGTGTGGGTGTGGTGAGAACACTTCGGATCCACTCCCCTGTCAAGTTTCAAGTACATAACACAATACCATAAACTCTAATCACCATGCTGTACATTAAATCCCCATAAGTCACTCATCTTATAACTGCAAGTTTGTGAAGTACACAGACCTCAGTCCAATAATGTGCCATGTCTCCAGAAGTCACTCTTTGGTCACTTGGAAAAACTGGAAGACCTGTGGCACAAAAATGAGAGAAAAAGGCCTATGAATATATCCACTTGACATCCACATGAAAGCTTTTGGAGTCACCCCTGGGCTCCACTGCAAAACCAAAATACAAAAGAATATAAAATTAAATTAGTGAGGGAATATCCAAGGTTATCTGGTTCCTTGTACCAACCCCCAGCCTTCCTATTTGCAAATAAATAGATTAGATGCAGATGAGTGTGGTAAGGGGGGTGGTGAGGGAGAGAGGAGGTATTAATATGTGGCCCCATCATTTAATATATGGCCTCAAGCTGCTTTGTTCCCTGTTTTCTGATCTCCTTTGTGCCTGCACTTCAATAAACCTCAAGGGCAGCGCCTTTTGGTGAACTGACATGTAATTGTCACCTACAGAATGCATAAGTTATATTCTATATGTTCTCCTTAATATGGCAGAAATTCAAGCAATACACTTTTTTAAAAGTACTTCATTAGTTAAAAGAAAAAAGGCAGCTCTTGAAGGTATAAGTTAGGTGTTCAGAAAACTTATTCTAACATGTCCTTCCCCTCTAAGTCATATAAGCCATTTATATTGTGCTGTAAGTTCCCTTACCCACCATTTCTTAATTAAATATTTTAAAGCCAACTCACAAAGCACTTGTGTTTCACATACAGGGTGGGGCAAAAGTAGGCTTACCGTGAGAGTACAGGAAACAGTTTTTTTGTATTATAATATTATTTTCCATATGAACAACTGTAAACTTAATTTTGCCCCATGCTGTATAAGTATGCATTTAAGTGATGCTTGGCAAATACTATACTAAATGAGCAATTTAAAAACAGAAGTTATTTTACTTACAATTGCTCATAGATAGTCAATATAAATATACAAACAAAAGCCTACAATATTGTACTCCTGTCCCAAATAATCACGGACTTTAAAATGTCAATTACCTTAACGGTCCGAGCAGCTCATAAAAATTCACTGTCAGGAAAGAAGTGACATTAGTGAAGTAAACAATGTGTTCTTTGTCTTTTACTTCAATTATCTTAATGCCTAATTTTGTAATGGAACTTTCTGGAATATTGATTGCTTTCGTAAGAATCTACTGATTGCCTTAGTACATGCCAGAGGTTCAGTTGGATATTTAAAAAGTATACAAGAAAGAAAAGCTCCGGTAAATTAGTTATGAACCTGAACTTGCAAATTGAATTATTTACTATAGAACAAATAATTCTTACTTTTGCTGAATTTGAGAGTCTTTAAATCAATAACCTTCCAGAATCACTTAACACTTAAGGAAGAGGATATCGGCCCAGGTGTGAAAGGCTGTAATTCCATGGATCCAGGGGGCTACTTCACTCTGGACCCACCCTCAGGTGCGGCGGTTTAGTGGTTACCCTGCTACAACTGAAAACAGTCTGCCTCCCAAAAATGTAGTGGCCCTTCAGGGAGACACCAATTGTCCATGCTTTTCTTTTCTTTTTTTTAAGGAATGGCCCCTACTCTCAGCCCTGTGATTTGTAGACTTGCATTTTGAGAACAAATTTTCAACCTAAATAATAAGGTAAACTGAGGCAAAGTCAAACGACCAGAAATTGAGTTTATTCAGAACAGCAGAGGAATCTCAATTCAGGAAACACAAGCTACTTAAGGATTGGTTGCCTAAGAATACATGTGCATAGATCTCCAAAGAACAGAGATTGGAAAGGGTACAGGGCAAGTTTATTTAGTTATGAGGAGGGAGTGGTGTGGCCCCTGCATATCTGCATTTTTCCTTATTGCCATGACCCCATATTTACTTTCGCTGCTTTCCTTCCTGTGGTGGTGGATGGTTCCACCTGGCTTATATGCACTCTGGTTCCATTGTCATTTTTTTAATTCTTATTTTATTTTATTATTTTTATTTTTATGCTGGTATAATTAACATATTAGTTTTAGGTATACAACATAATGATTTGATATTTGTATATATTACAAAATGATCATTACAGCAAGTCTAGTTAAACATCCATCACTTCATTTTGTTTTTTTTCCCACCACTCCCCCCACCCAGCCACCCCCACCTCCCACCCTCAGTCCTGCCCCCCTTTGACTTTGTATATGTGTCTTGTATACATGTCCCTTGATGACCCTCCCCTCCTTTCCCCCCTTTATCCATGCTTTAGGATCAGCAGACTGTTGCTGTGACGGCTCCCACACAGGTAAAGAGCCAAAGGGTTCATTTTGCCTTCACCTTCCAGCAAAGGACTAAATGTTTCCCTCTTTGACTGATAGTTGTGGTGACTCCCCTTAGCCCTATGAGTATAGACAGGAAAATCCTAAATAAAACATTAGCAAATCAAACCCAACAAATATAAAAATAGATGATATGCAACAGCAACTATAATTTCTGGTATTTGCCCAAGAATGAAAATATAGGCCCATTAAACAACTTGTACAGGAATGTTAATAACAGCCCGCACTGGAAATAGCCCACATGTCTATGCACAGGTAAATAAACAAATCATTGTATATTTATACAATGAAATAGCATTCAACATTAAAAAAGAACAAATTACTTAGAAACACAGTAACATGATGAATTTCACACACTTTACACTGGGTAAAAAAAGTACATACTATATGATGCCACTTACATGAAATTCTAAAATAAGTTAAAACTCACCGACAGTAACTTTTAAAAACCAGACCAATGTATCATTAAGGTGAGGGTGGGGGAGTGTTTAGTCTGTCAGGGCTGCTGTAACAAAAATGTCACAGACTGGGTGACATCAACGGCAGTCATTTACTTCTCACCGTTCTGGAGGCTGGGAAGCCCAAGACAAGAGGCTGGCAGATTCAGTGCCTAGTGCAAGTCCACTCCCTAGTTCACAGACGACTGTCTTCTCTCTGCGTCTCACGTGCTGGAGGAAGGCTGGCTAGCTCTGTTGTCTCTTTTGTAAGCGCACTGATGCCATGTACGAGGAAGGCCCCCCCCCCAGTGGTACTACCACATTCAAGGTGAGGGTTTCAACATGTGAATCTGGTGAGGGGAAACAAACATTCAGTCCACGGCAGAGAGTTAACTCCCACGCGGCCCAGGTGAACGATGAAAAACGCAATCTTCTATATCTCAATTTTGACTGCAATTACATAGGTAGATACATTTGACAAGTCATAAACCTTAAAATATGTGAGTTTCATTATTATAAATTGTGCATGAAAATTGACTTAAAGGAAGAGTATTATTGAAAAGTGATGAATAAACAATGTTTTATAAAAAAATTTAAATCTCAATTTCAATTATTCCGTTTTCTGACCACCACCCCCTCCTCTCCCTCTCTCTGTATATCACCAATGCTCCAGGTCTGTGACCCTAGTGGGCCCTCCAACTTCTCACTCTCCTCCTGCTTTGTGTCCTCCCTTCCGCCCTCATCCCACTTAGGTTTCATTGTCTATCTTTAGAGTCACTCCCGAGTCCTTCATCAGTCTTGCCCTGCACATCAATTGGCTAAATGGTATCCCAGGTTAAATCACTCTGCCTACTTCACACTTTCACCTAACCAGCTGAGTGGGGTTGGAGAAAACTACACAACTAGGATGACCGGACTCATTTTAAATCCATGACCACTAACTCCAGGTGGCCAATGGCACTACCCACATTGCCCTAGTAACCCTCCGCTCCACTCTTCCCAGCAACTATTTCTTATCTTCTCATGGGAGGGTTCCCCAAAATAAAGAGGAATTCTGTAATTAGAAGTAAAATGGAGTTCTGGTCAGAAACTGGCAACAGTCTTCTACTCTGCTTTTGAAAAGACTGGTACTTTGTTAAATTCCTCTTTGATATCAAGTTTAAGTGTTTCCTAGTATGAACATTAAAATCCCTAGTTTTGAACATTCTTTACTTATAGAAAATATGCTACTTATAAGGTAAATATGAAAATGACTTTACATTTAATCACTTGCAGTGGCTTTATCCATTAGATCTTTAATCATTTCCAGATTATAATTATTATATTATATTCTTTCATTTTTCCCTTTCTTGTTTTCATATGAAAACTTCCCTAGATTTATAACATGGTAGAATTTTTATGTTATCCCAAAATTTATGTCTAGAAAAAAAGAGTAGATATTTTTATTTCTTGTTCCTGTCAGGGTTTGAGGTGGCAAACAATAAAATCTACCTTGGTTGGCTCCTTAGGTGGGAAAAGAATTAAAGGCTAGTAGGTAGCTCACAGAAGCTCTGTGGGGACTTCAGAGCCTGGCTCAAGGCTGAGCAGCCAGGAACGATGTTCAACTACTCCTACAGGAGCCACTCAGCTCCCTCGGCCCTGCTGCCACTGGTCAGCACCTCTGCCAGGACTTGCACAGATGCCGCCCAGCTCACACTGGTGGTGCTCAGGAGCGGATGCCAGAAACTCTGGCACTGATGCCCCTGAAGGGCCCAGTACTACTGCTGTCATGCTTTCCAGCAGACAAATTTTGCATGCCTTCTTTCTTCCATTGCTCGCTTCTGAACCAAAGTCAGATGCAAGTGCATCTGATTGGTGAAATCCAGGCCATACACCTGTGCCCTTGCTGCAAGGGAACCTGGGGAAGCCAGTTTTATGCTTCAATCTGCGGAAGTGAAACTCATAAGACAGGACATTTACAAAACATTAAAGAGTGCTTAAAAGGTGATGGGCAATCAGAAATGTTCACAAGACAAATGTCCACAGGGAGAGATTTCTCTCTCTTTGTGAGTGCTTCTGAAACCGGAAAAGTTGGCATTCGTACTGCCTGTCACTACCAGAATCAATAAGCAGAGACAGGGATTGAATCTTTATGGACGCTCTATTCAGATGGCTGGCAATCTAAGAAGACAGCAGGTTATGTACCTTAACAGACTGTCTTACATTTCCTTTCAAGCCAGCCTTTTTATAAGGAGGAAAAGTGTAGGAAAGGGATTTGGAACTCAGGAAAGGGGTTAATCAGATAAAAGCTGCAGTCTGGCAATTTCCCTAACACCCTGTAACCCACTGACCAGTGCTTTTCCATCTGGGTCCTGTGTCCTGGGCAGCGGATGTCTCTCCCTGTGGACACAAGGGCTCAGATGCCATCTTGATTGCTTATGGTCTCTTCTAGAGCACAAAGATTGAATTGTGCATCGTCTCCTGGAGCCAGGGTGGGCTGTACCTTCAGTTCCTAAAACAATAGCTTTTTACATGCGTTAACTACTAAACTTATTAACTATTACCTAAAACTAAAATTTTCCAACTACTGAGTTCCCCTTTCACTTCCTCTATCATAGGGTTCCATCAGATGCTCAGAAAACCAACTGAAATGTGGAAATGATGATACTTACCAAGTACTGCAGAGTGTGCTCCTTCGTAGAGGAATATGGTACCGATGCCAGAATAATGCAGGTGTCCCTTATTTCATCATATTCCAGATTCAGAGGAACTTCAGCTATAATCCCAACTTTAAGACAATAATAGTATTTAAAAACTCAGAAAACATTTTGCACAAATAATTCACCTGCACCAAAATCTAATCATTTTATAACCCCCAAAATACTGTCTCTTGAGAATCAGATTAATATCTTAATTTTTTATAGGTAAGATAGTCTGACCATTTGCATAAATTGTGCCTTCTAAAGCTATTCTCATATTTACAAAATAGTGTAATAACACTAACTTTCAGTATGATCACCTCTACTCCTTTACATAAAAGCAGAAGCTGACTCTGGTCTGCCAGGACACACATTTATTCTCTCTGTGTTCCTGTCGACAATGCAAATAATAAAACTTTTTTTTCACTATTCCTTGTCAGCAGCAATTGTATAAATCACATGAGTCTTGAAATCTCTGATTAAAATACAGAAAATTAAGTTCATTTAGCCCTTTTGCGTTAAATTATTTTCAAATGTTTTCTTTGTAGAATCACTGCCTTGTTTTGCCTCATACACCTTCCCTGGTGACTGTGCAGGTGTGGGTCACACTGCCACCTGGTGTGCTGAGACAAACTTACTTCCATTCTGTGGAAACTACTAGGGCAGGGACCACGCGCAGCCCCTGCATTGCTGAGTCACACGGCAGGTTCCACTCCGTTCTGGAGGAATTTGCAGGCCTACAGAAAGCCAGGAGAGAGGTTTGCATCAACGGAAACACAAATCATTTCATAGAGGAGGGGGAAACCATAAGTATTCAGCATTTTTAATTCAGCAAATGTTTATTAAAGGGCCACTGCAGGTAAGGTTTGCGCTTGGTCCCACAGGTGACCCAAAAATGAGGAAGACAATCCCTGCAGCAGAATACCATATGAGATAAGCATACAAAGTGCACGAATGGGTAAGAGATGACAGGAAGTAATGTTGAAACAAGACGAAACAAAACAAAAACAGACTTCTTAGGGGAGTGGTATTTGGGATAGGCCTAGAAGGAGGAGATTTGGAATTTTATGGAGAGAACTGAAGAGGATGAGAAAATATACATGCCAAAAATACTAAAATAATAAATTAAAACTTCTAGTTTAAAAAAAAGTCTTATTTTATTATCTTATTTTATCATCAGCAAAGTGTACAAGAGAAAATTTACAGTTTTCACAGTCACTTGTGATTAGAATTCTATTTTTAGAAGGGTGAAAAATATTTAAATTAAAAACTGACAGTTAAATTTTGCTTTTCCTAAAAAGTAGTTTCTAAAGGATAGCATTTGATAGCAAGGTTTCTTTAAATCCCCTTTGCCTCAAAAAAGACAAAAACCCTCCCATATAGGTTTTTCA
>VMDR010022015.1:0-16699 GCA_007922815.1 Macrotus californicus
TGATTGTAAGTGAGCAAATGAGTCTCTTGATACAGTCAACTGTAATCTGTTTTCTTTCTCCGACAGTCAGTTGCCGAACTGCATTTTAAACTAAAAAATTACGTCATTATTTTGATATGAATTCTTTATTAATAGATTTTAAGTGGAATTATCTCAAAGAAGTTATCTAGAAGTTTCTTTAAAACTGTTTTGGGAGGGAAGTCCAGTAATTTTTTTCATAGACTGCCTTTCAGTTTCTTGTTTTTTAAGCAATTGTGTAATGTCCATAGTACTGCTAAACTGGTAATTCCTGAATTTAAATGAGCTGACTTGTGCGTCTGCCAGCAGAGGGTTTTCCAGATCTTAATACATAACTTCATGGCATGACCAGTGACCGCTTAGAAGACTATCAAAGTCCAGGTTTTTTAGTTGGTTTCCTTCTTTACAGTTAAAGATGCCTTTGGAAAATGTTTCTTAAATTTTAAATTCTCTTCTTGCAGTTGTTCCAACCTAGGAACAGCTGCTAAATAGCTGCAGTTTTTCATGCAGTTTAAACAATCACTCTTTTTCCTGCTGAGCAGCAGCTTTTAAGCCCTGAAAGTCTTTTAAGTTTTATTTATTTACCTTTAAAGTTCTTTAAACTCTATACTTCTAAAGAATTTTCTAAATACCGTTGTTTCTAAACCACCCACATCACACTTTTCCTTAGTAACGGTTACTATACCAGAATATAAGGTGCACTAGTCACAGGTATAAAACTTTTTTCCCCGTATTTACTGACAACATAGGACTTTTGCCCCCATAAGATTGCTTAGATTGGTTTTTAGAAAGCCTTTGGTCTTGATGTTTAGTGGCTATTTCAAAATATAAAAGGTAATAACATTTTTCTACTTACTCAAGTAATATAACCATATTACAGCATATTTAGTTTGTGTTTCCCTAATGAACTTATAGCATATTTGGAAAATAAGCAAATTTACCAGCCATCTTACCAACTTAGCACAGTTAGTGTTTGCATTTTAGTTGGTTGATTTTCAGTCCTTTTTTCTTACCCATCTTAAAAAAAGAAAACATAGTTATAATTATTGTTTATATCATTCTTTTAAGTTAGAAGATTTGTGTGAGGTTATTATGTTTCCATGATATTCTTGTATAACACAAATCCTGAAAATTAATGTTCATGCATTCACCTTTGGGTGAAGAATGTGATCTTCAGTCCCAAATTTAATGGAGGAAATAGGCACATGGTGTGTGATCTTTAGCATTTGTACTCCTCAGTAGGCCATAACTGAATATAGCAGAAAATAGGACTTCTCTAGATCCAAAAATTAAAAAGTCATTTAGTTCTATCCTAGATACAATTCTTTGTAAACATGTGTTAACCATTTATTTTCCTTTCACAAAAATATTTTTTAATGTTTTTGTTTGTTTTGTTTCAGTATCATTATTTTCAGCCATAACACTATTAATAGCCCTTTGAAAGTTATTTAAAATGGTCCACATATCCCCGGCTGGAATGGCTCAGTGGATTGAGCACCAGCCTACCAACCAAAAGATCACCAGTTCAATTCCTGGCCAGGGCACATGCCTGGGTCAGGGGTTAGGTCTCCTATTGGGGGCATGCAAGAGGCAACTGATCGATGTTTCTCTTGCACATAGATGTTTCTCCCCCTCTGTTTCTCCTTCCCTTCCTCTCTCTCTAAAAAAATAATGGATAAAATTATTTAAAAAATAAAATAAAATGATCCACGTAAAAGACTAGGATTTTAAGTAGTTCTCCAGATGCTCTTAGTTGGATCAAGTTGTATTTTGCAGGTTAGAGAAGGAGGAGAGCTTTAGAAACCTTGGCTTCTATGAAGCTTTTGTCAGGACAGGAGTAAGGGAAGTCTTGGGGACCTTCTTGTGTTGTGGGGTCCACCAGAGGCTAATAAAAATTAATTTTCAAAAAATACTTGTTATATTTTCTTGTGATCCCTTGTTCCCTCCTCCTCATATTCTAGACTTATAAAAAGGTAACACATAACATAATAAACATAAACATAAAATAATAAAAGGCATTTTATTTAAAACTGGTATAAAACTAAAATAAAACTGTTGTATTTTTATTTCTAGTATCTTTGAGAACTAATTATTATAGGTAGGATACCTTAATTAAAATAGTTTCTCTCTGTAATTTTTAATTTTTTAAACATTTTGTTAAGAACGATTTTATTTATTTATATTTAGAGAGAGGGCAAGGGAGGAAGAAGGAGAGGGAGAGAAACATCAATGTGTGGTTGCCTCTTGTGTGCCCCCTACTGGGGACCTGGCCTGCAACCCAGGCATGTGCCCTGACTGGGAACCGACTGGCGACACCTTGGTTCACAGCCTGCACTCAGTCCACTGAGCTACACCAGCCAGGGCTAATTTCTTAATATTTATAGTACTTTCTTATTGACAATTAAATAACAGTTTTCACAGAACTATAGATTATAGATTGTTGATTATAAAATTATGCATTGCAATACTTTTTCTCTCTTCTCTTTTCAAAGGTTTTCTTATTTTCCACTTGGCACATGCTTCTGGAATAATATTCACCATGGTTTTGGATGACCTTCCAAACTTAGAAGACATCTATACTTCCTTGTGTTCATCAACAGTGGAAGACTCAGAGATGGATTTTGACTCTGGACTAGAAGATGATGACACAAAAAGTGATAGTATTTTGGAGGATTCCACAATCTTCGTGGCCTTCAAAGGAAATATAGATGATAAAGACTTCAAATGGAAATTGGACACAATATTGGAGAATGTGCCCAATTTGTTACACATGGGTAATTTGTTTTAATTATTTTTTCCTTCTAAGTGTTTGCCTGTGGTTATCTTGAGCTTTGTAAAGTAAAATTTTGCTGTACTAATTTGAAGACTGATTTTAATTGTGAAAGTGGAATTTTAGGATTTTTTTTTAAGAAATGCAATTGTGTTTCTTTTAAGTACGTGGAGGAACTGAACTTAACATAGTGACACTTAAATAACCTGCATTAGTGGATAGGAATAATTCTCAAGACCCAAATATATTTATTGTTTTTAACTCACTGGTTTCCAGTCTCCTTACCTATAAAATGAAGAGGCTAGACTGGATCTCTAAGGCTCCTTAAAGCTTACAAAAATCTGTCATTCCATGGTTCTACTTAAAGTATACTTGAAATTTGTTCTTTTAAATTTTAGATCAGAGGTTACCTGGATCCAACCATCGCCCACATGTTATAGCCCACTTTCATTTTTTTGTTTTTGTTTTTTATTCTTTTCATGTTTGAATTTCATTGCTAATGCTATAAAATTTTAAATGTTTTACATAAAAATCCATATTTTGATTTGTCTTTTAAAATGGAAAGATTCAATACCATTGAGCTCTTCCTCTGTCCCAGATGGTGAATGGCAGCTGCCACTGAAGGCAGGCCCCTCACCGCATCACAGTATCCATCTAGTCTCGTGTCACACACTTAGATTGCCTGTCTTGTTCTTGTGGGCACTTGGTGGTTTTGACCCTTGATTTTGATGTTCTCCATCTCTTCTGGTCAGCACAATTATCTAATAATCCCTTCAAATATAGTGCAAAGCCCAGGTTTTTAGCCTTTGATCACAAATCATGATTTGATCAAGTGCTCATTAACTTTTTTAGGTTTGGAGGTTTTTTCCTTTGAGATTTGATATCAGAAGGGAAGCTGTTGTTTTTTTTCAAGGACTTTTTTTACTGTGTTATGTAAGACTTCTTTATAGTTATGGATTTTTTAGCATAGTAGTAGAGAATTTTATGTGTTAAAGTTACAGTTATCACCATCATTGTCACCATAATCACACTCATAATATATCATAAGGGCCCAGCTAGACCTGAAATTGTTCATTGCTCATAGATACCCACATTTTTTTCCCTTGTTTTTAAATTGCTGAGTCAGTTTGTTTATGGCTTTTAAATAATTTACCAAGCCCAGACTTAATGCTGTTATCAGTTTATGTTGTTGGTGGAAAAAAGTATTTTTAAGCTATCATATCTTCTCAAATATGATAGAAGTTTAAAAAACTTTTGATAAAATATAACTATGTTATAGACAAGGATTTTTTTTTGCAGCCATATCACAAGTATATAATATCATAAGCGTATTTGATGTTTGTCTAGACCATATACAAGATTTCAGTACTTTTCAGATTGAGAAGAAGCTCTATAGTATCTGTACTCTATGGAATGAGGATCCTAACTTTCCTGCCTTTTGCTGTTCAGAGGCATAAGTGCCATGGAAAGGAAATTGACCTGAGAATCAGAGCTGGATTTTAGTGCAGTCTCTGATGCTGCTAGGTTGTCACTGGATCCTGGGCCAATCACTTAGTCTTTCTGGACTTCAGTGACCTTGCCTGTAAAATAGACTTGGACTAAATATTTCCTAATCCTTTCTAAATTTCTGTGATTATATTACCTCACTGCTCTTAGCAAGTAGTCTCTTTTCCCACATTAGAACAAGTGAACTTCATGTCTGGGTAAGTTAACTTTCAATGTATAATGGTTTTGAAGTTGGCAGGGGCTTGAGGAAACATATAGGCACTTTTCTCCCATCCATGGATATTTCTTATTTTGAGAACAGATAAACCCATATGACCATTTTCTTAACATTAGCATGTAAAATTGAATAGAGGGTACTAAAGATCTAAATTTAGCTGAGTTTTAACAAAGGGGAAAATTATTTTGTCTGGCATTATTGAAAAAAGTTTTTTTATCTGCTAACTGGACCTGGGATTTGCTTTCCATCTATAAAATATAATTACAAACAGTATTACCTCTTCTTCATTAGTTAATGTTTATATCTTCTTTTAAAAACATGTCCTGAAGTTTGCATTGACTCTTCAGACTTGCTAAATGTCATGTTTTCATATCCTAACTGAAGCTTGGTTGTCAAATTTATATTGGTTTCCTCTTCAGTTTGGTGTGCTTTAGTGGAAATTCTACTCTTGTTTAAAGTAGAAAAAGATTTGCCCCGGCTGGAGTGGCTCAGTGGATTGAGCACTGGCCTGCAAACTGAAAGGATGCCCGTTCGATTCCCTGTCAGGGCACAGGTCCTGGTTGTGGTCCAGGTCCGCAATTGAGGGTGTGTGAGGAGCAGTCGACAGACATTTCTTTCTTTCACATTGATGTTTCTCTCCCCCTCTTTCTCTGTCCATTCCCCTCTATCTAAGAATAAATGAAAAAAAAGTAGAACAAGATTTAAAAATCAAAGATGTAGAGAATCAAGACTTAAGACCTCCATAAACCAAAACATTTATAGGATATTGGAAGATATGTTTGCTGTAATTATCTTCCACAGGGATGCTCAGTGAATATTTACATATGAGTATGAAAATTTCAAATACTTACCTCTTATAAGTAAATCTACTAGTGTCTCTTATAGTGCTGTTTCTTTAAATAAGCTGCATATTCTACAGTTGGCTTACCTGCCAATTGAATTTTTATAGAGTTTTACTTAAAATTTGAGACTTAAATGTTGTCAGCTTCTCAGTTCACATATGTTAAACTGAGTCCAGAAGTAGACATTATTCTATCAGTTTAAACTTAACCTATCTCTTCTCTCATATTTCTTATTCTATCTTACTGCTTTCCATTTATGCAGTTTCGATGGTGTAGCAGGCCCTGTACTAGGTTTTTGGCATGTATTATCTCATTTATCACTCATAATCTTATGAAAGGTAATTTTCAGAAAAATTAAATAACTTGTTCATGGTCACCCAGATTCCAAGTGGTAAAGAGATTAGATTTGAAGTCTACCACCAAAGCCTAAGCTTCTCAGCTACTCCAAGCTAGTTCTGTCTTGTTCTTTTACTTTGCTGTTTGTGTGTTTGTTTTCATGCCTTCTGATGGCCAAAGATTACTAATACTCTTCTCTTTCTTTCACAACCAAGAATCCAGCAAGCTAAAGGTACAGAAGGTGGAGCCCTGGAACAGTGTGCGTGTGACATTCAACATCCCCCGGGAAGCAGCGGAGCGGCTACGAATCCTGGCTCAGAGCAACAACCAGCAGCTTCGGGATCTGGGGATTCTCTCCGTTCAGATTGAAGGTGCCTATCTGTACCTAAATCATAACAACAGCAGAATGTAGCATGATTTCCTGTGCTACTTGTTCCTCTCAAGTTTCAGAATGCCAAGTAACTTATGTAACCTATGTTCCATGTTATAGCACCTTAAGGTAAAGAGGGATTGAGGCTCTGGTTGGGCCCTGATGCTTCAGCATCTGTAGCCTCAGACTCCATTCTTACAGCTGATTTTGCCTGTCAGCCCGTCAGACTTTGATTTTACTGGTATCCTAACCAGGAACTGATTTGTCTTTTGAAGACTATCTAATTTCAATTGCTTCCTTGTACCAACTAAGCCCTAGTTTTTATTTCTTTGTTCATCTAATAGAGATTAGGAGGCCCTAAACAATTCTTTTGTACCAGTATTTATTTTTAAAATACTTTGCCAGAGTGATCTTTTCAAAATAAAAATATACCACATACACATAGTTTAAATCCCAGCCGTGGCTTGCTGTTGTTCACAGAATAAAAACCAAACTTTTTTTTTAAGTATATATTATTGATTAAGCTATTACAGTTGTCCCATTTTTTCTCCCATTTATTCCCCTCTGCCCTCGCCCCCTCTCCCACCAACATCCCCTCCCCTTAGTTCACGTCCATGGATTCTTTGGCTTCTACATTTCCTGTACTGTTCTTAACCTCCTCCTGTCTATTTTGTACCTACCATTTATGCTTCTTATTGCCTGTACCTTTTCCACGATTCTCTGCCCACCCCCACCCCACTGATAACCCTCCATGTGATCTCCATTTCTGTGATTCTGTTCCTGTTCTAGTTGTTTGCTTAGTTTGTTTTTGTTTTATTTTTAGGTTCAGTTGTTGATAGTTCTGAGTTGTCATTTCACTGTTTATAGTTTTGATTTTCTTTTTCTTAGATAAGTCCCTTTAACGTTTCATATAATAAGGGCTTGGTGATGATGAACTCCTTTAACTTGACCTTATCTGGGAAGCACTTTATCTGCTCTTACATTCTAAATGATAGCTTGGCTGGATAGAGTAATCTTGGATGTAGGTCCTTGCCCTTCATGACTTTGAGTACTTCTTTCCAGCCCCTTCTTGCCTGCAAGGTTTCTTTTGAGAAATCAGCTGATAGTCTAATGGGAACTCCTTTGTAGGAAACTGTTTCCTTTTCTCTTGCTGCTTTTAAGATTCTCTCCTTATCTTTAATCTCGGCTGATTTAATTATGCTGTGTCTTGGTGTTTTCCTCCTTGGATCCAACTTCTTTGGAACTCTTTGAGCTTCCTGGACTTGCATGTCTGGTTCCTTTGCCAGATTGGGGAAGTTTCTTTCATTATTTTTTCAAATAAATTTTTAATCTCTTGCACTTCCTATTCTCCTTCCAGCACCCCTATGATTTGGATATTGGAATGTTTAAAGTTGTCCCAGAGGTTCCTAAGCCTCTCCTCAGTTTTTTGAATTCTTGTTTCTTCATTCTGTCTCAGTTGAATGTTTATTTTTTCCTTCTGTTCTAAATCCTTGATTTGAGTCCTGGTTTCAGAGTGGATTGTGCCGTTTTAGGTGCTGATTCCCAGGTGGGTGTGCTTGTGTACATTATAGGATTCTGTGGGCTCCTCCAATGGATTTTCTTGTGAGGCTGGTGTTTCTCTCACCACCAGAACCCCCACAAGTTTTTCCAGCCAGGGCTTTTGAGACTTTAGTGTCCCACACTGGAACCCAGAGTTATGTAGTCTGTCTCACTCCCCAGTTGTTCCTCCCAGCTTAGCCACATGTAAATGTGGGATATTCCGGTCTCCCCGCCTCCACCTTGCCTGCCCTAGTCTTCCAGCTGCCACCTTGTCATGAGTCCTCACTGCCCCGGCTGCCTGTCTCTACCCTTCCTACCAGTCTGGATGAATGTTTCTTTAACTCCTTGGTTGTCAGACTTTCATACAGTTAGATTTTCTGGCAGTTCCAGTTGTTTTTTGCTTTTAGATTGGTTGTTGTCCTGTTTTGGTTGTGTGAGGAAGCAGAGCGTATCTACCTATACCTCCATCTTGGCCAGAAGTTGTTTTGTTTTGTTTTGTTTTGTTTTGTTTTGTTTTGTTTTTTACCAAAATTTAGCTTATATGTAGTTGGCAAATAGGGGAATAATACCCTAATGTGGAAATGTATAATGTGGAAATTGTGTTTATTTATACGTGATTGTTCCTGGGCAGGGGAAACTAGAATTGTAGGACTCAAAGGATAATTATCTACAAGGAAGCATATAGCCTTTAGCCCAGCTGTTGCATAGGTGGAAGTCCTTTCAGCTTTATTTTAAGAAAGTTAAGAATGGGAACTTACACTCAAGTATTTTACCTTCCCCAGAAATACATTGCATGGCTCTCGGCTTGTAGCAAATTGCACTTCCTCTTGTGCCTGCCTTAATGGCAGCCGCACTGGCTCAGAGCATCACTCCATCTGTAGTATCTCAGCACCTTTCATCAGGCATTTCCAGTCTAGTGTTTTGGGGTGTGTTGTCTCCACTAATTTTTGTTTTGTTTTGTTTTTATTAGAGCTCTGGTTACAGAGCCGCATGAGTTTTGAGTTTGCCCCCAACAATGGTTTTCTCATAAAGCCAATTATTTTCAGTGTGAGATTTTACAGAATGTGCAGTTTTCCAGGAATGCATTTATCATATAGAAAAATGCCTATAATTTCTTGTAAGATTATGATAAGATGACTATTTATCTTTTATGCAACAAATAGCTAATAAATGCCTACCATGTACCAGGCACTGTTCTGTGTATAAAGGCTATAACTAGGGTGGTCTTATATCATATAAATCAGGACACTTTCCAAAGTAAAATAGGGTGCTATTAATAACTATCCCGAGACAACAGATATAAAGGAACTAGAGCAGACTTATGGTTGGTTACCCTTGAACAGTGATGGGGGATACAGACAAGAAAACAAGTAAATGAATAAGTATTTACGTGGAGTGTTCTCTGAAGAAATAACAGGATGTTCTGGTAAGGGTGACCTAACCTTGGATAAGATGGTCAGAGTCGGCCTTTCTGGGTGTGTGACACTCAAAACTACATGAAATTGAGGCATTGACTTACATGAGAATAGTGCAGGAGACTGACCTAGGCCGAGGGAACAACATGTGTGAAGGTATTCAGATGAGAAGCAGGTTTGTGTGCCAAAGAAACTTTAAAAAAATGCCACAAAAGCTAGATCCTTTCTATTGAAAGAGAAACTAGTGTGAATTGGGCTTAGAGAGGTAGGCTGTCTTGTGGAGTAGCCACAAGCCATATGTAGATATTGAGCAACTGGAAATGTGCCAGAAATGTGAAATACATGCTGGATTTTGAAAGTTTAGCTCTCCCCAAAAAGAATATAAAGTATCTTATTAGTAATTTTTATATTTATTTTATGTTGAAATAATAATACATTGGATGTATTGGGTCAATAAATAAAGTATATTGCAGTCAACTTTACCAGTTTATTTTTACCTTTTTACTAAAGCATCTAGAAAATTTAAAATTATATGTGTGGCCTGCATTATATTTTTGTTGAGTAGCACTGGGCTAGGTAGACAATCAGAGACATTGTATACCCTATTAAGAAGTTTGGCTTGCATTTCTAAAGCAGTGGGAAGCAGTGGAGTAGTTTAAGCAGAGAAGTAACATGATCTGATGTCCATTTTAAGAACAATATTTTCTGCTTAGACTGTCCTAGCAAGTTTGGTATACTAATAGTTCTTTTGCTTTAGTGGAAACCCTCAAAATCTGTATTTCTCTCTTGCTTTTGACTTCCAAAGCCAACTTAGAGCATCCCGTAGCCCTTGGTGATTGGTAGGATGTTTGTTCCCTATGACCAAACTACCTGCCTGGTTAAAACAAAGCTGACATACATCAGTGACAAGACAAGAATACACCTGTGCTCTCATTAGCTTCCTTCTTTACCATCCAGCTCTGTAAGGAAGGACCTCCAGTGAATGCATCCTTTCAACTCCTCAGCCACAGGCCAGCTATGCTTTTATTGTCCACAGGGTGGTGCTGTTCTCAAGAGTAACAGTCAAATTTTTGGATTAAAGATGTGAGGTATCCCAAAATTTATTTCAAAGACGTTTTATCATTAGACCAGGTAAGATTTAAGTTACCTCTAAGTTTAGAGTACATTCATTTGGAACACTTCTAGTGACATTACCTACCAGGCATTGTGAGGTTCAAATGAAACAAGATTTTGTAAGCATTAAAAATCTTATACAAATGCTGGTCTAATTATCAGATGTCTCAAAGGTAGATTAGTAACAACCTGTCTACTCTTTTTTTTTCAGTTGAAGTTGACATACAATGTGTTAGTTTCTTGTGTGCAACATAGTGATTAGACGTTTATATAATTTAACAAAATGATACCCCAGTAAGCCTAGTACCTATCTAATATCATACATAGTTACTAAAATATTCTTGACTATATTTCTGTGCTGTACTTTACATCCCCCTGACTGTTTTTATAACTGGCAATTTGTACTTCTTAACTCTCTTCATGAACCTTTTCACTTAACCCCCTACTTCCCTTCCATCTGGCAAACATCTGTTTATTCTCTGTATCACTGAGTTTGTTTCTGTTTTGTTTGTTCTTTTATTTTGTTTTTTAGATTCCTCATATAAGTGAAATCATATGGTATTTGTATTTCTCTATCTGACTTTTTATGGCTAAGTTATATGCCATTGTATATTATGTACCACATTTTTATCCGTTCATCTATCAGTGGACACTTAACAACCTATCTACTCTTCATTGCATGAATTTCTCTGCTAGATATCTGTTTACATTGCAGTTATTGAGAGGAAAATGATTTTTTGCTCATAAATATTACAGTGTCCCCATATCATTATTCTCCTTCATACACGTGCACGCACACACTCTTGATGAGCTGGTTGAAAATAAATACTCAGAGTTCCGAGCTCTCTGCTGATGCATCATTAATCATTGCCCATCTGCTGTATTGTGAGGATTGGTTTTGTTCTCCTCGTTCTCCGTGTAAGGTAACCTGCTCAGATGAGGTTGAAGAAAGATCCATGTAGTATTGAATCCACTGTTTTTGTATTGGTAAACTTACCTTAACCCTTCAATAACAGAAAACTACAACTCTTGTGTACCTTTTTTTAACCCTTTCGGTATGGGTGCCGGATATATCCGGTGCCCATCTGATGACCTTTGTGGACAAGTGCCGGATATATCCGGCATCCAAGTGGCAATCCATGCGTGCAAACGACATCTACAATTGGTAAAATTCTATTCTGTTTTACCGGCGTATTAGATGAGGATCATATGTATATGGTTTTGTATATAATCTTGTATATAATAATATAATCTGTATATAATTTTGATAAATTTTACTTATATAATTGATAGAATTTTATATAACTATCTCTTAATATTAAAGTTACAAACAACACTTGGAAAAAGGCATTGTTTTATTAAGCATAGATCTTATATAAGGTTAGGAAAGTCTTCACACAAAGGAGGACTGACCATGTGCTATGTGCGCGTTTTCAGCGCGGCACCTCGTACAGCAGGAGTGTTGCGGTGGAAAGAGCACTCATACCAAAAGGGTTAAACGAAATTTGCGTTTATTCTGATGGTTTCCTCTTTATAACCTGTCATTTCCAGGGGAAGGTGCTATCAACCTGGCTTTGGCTCAGAACCGAAGCCAAGATGTGAGAATGAATGGACCCATGGGAGCTGGAAGTTCAGTTAGGATGGACGCGGGATTTCCCATGGCAGGTGGTCCAGGTGAGAACTCCTACTCATTTGTATGACATTTTACTAGTTTCCTTTTTTGGCTTTACTTGCTAATGTATGATCATTTGGGTCCTGTAAGATAGGCAGGGGTTCCTGGTACATCTCTGTTTACTAGTTCAGGAAATCAAGGTATGGAATCACTCTTAGGAGGCTACATAGAGTCACAGAGCATGAAACTTACAGTCTTTACAATATTTGGGGCTCATGGTTAAAGGTAGATGAGCACTGTGCAATGCTGCAAACATTTACTGAATTCTTGTTATATACAGGAGCTGTGGTAAATGTTGGAAATAGAAATGAATAAAATATTTTTTTACCCTCAGGATGTTTATAGGTAATGGAGAATGTAGCTTTCTAACTCCCCCTTTCTCTAAGGCTGAGAATCTGTGAGCTAAGAGTTCTTGCATGCTTATGTGAAATCTCTAGAAGTATGTGAGAAAATATGTGTTTTTATATATTTAGAACCTGAGAGAGTTATAAATTTTTTACCACCTTTTCTAGTAATCCCGAAATGTCATCTTTGGAGATTGAATTGAACATTTTGTGAATTACAGGATGTTAAAATTGAGTTGGTTCTCTCATTTAAAGCTGAGGAAGCTGTGGAGCTCAAAGAAAGGAAGTGAGTTGCCCAGGAGCAGTAGGCTTAATATCTCAAATCTAACTCCCAATTCAGTGGTCTTTTCACTACACTAGTATCTTTCATACTTCTGCTGTAAGACCTTTTTATTCAAAGAAACCAGAAAAGCATAGCTGCTGTGGTTGAAGCAGAGTAAGCACCTAAAACTATACCCAGTCGTTCACCTCCTCACGTGCCACAACAGCTCTTGAAGAAAGGCAGGAAAAGGGAGAAGCTCAGTTCATAAAGCCGTTGTGCTGAATGGTAGCTGAAAACTTGGCCATAGAGAGTTGGAAGTAGGTTTTTATCCTGGCACTACCATTTAGTGGTTACCTCAAGCTAGTCACTGCATGTCTCCAAGCAACAGTTTCTTCACCTATAAGATGAGATAATAGTGCCTTTAATCTATTGAGCTCATGCTTGAAAGTGGATGATCCATGTAGCAAACATTTGCTGAATTCCTATTCTACATCAGGACTTATTCTGTTGGGCTATTGTGGATTACTATATAGTAGATGGAAAATACCCAGCCTGGTACCCATAGTAGGAAGTCAGTAGATGTAGTTCTTCATAGAATCTGAGCATTTGATGTTAAGGCAGCTTGATGAATACCAATAAAACAAATTAACTTTAAAAAAAAAAATGAACCTGGCTGGTGTGGCTTAGTAGATTGTGCTCCGGCCTGCGAACCAAAGGATTGCCAGTTTGATTCCCCGTCAGGGCATATGCCTGGGTTGCAGGCCAGGTCCCCAGTAGGGGACGTATGAGAGGCAACCACACACTGATGCTTCTCTCTCCCTCGCTTCCTCCCTCCCTCTCTCTCCAAAAATAAATAAATAATATATTTTTTTTTAAAAAGGCACTCTGGCTGGTGTGGCTCAGTGAATTGAGCACCAGCCTATGAACCAAAAGGTCGTGGGTTTGATTCCCTGTCAGGGCACATACCTGGATTGCAGGCCAGGTCCCCAGTTGGGGGCATGCAAGAGGCAACTGACTGATGTTTTTCTTGCACATTGATGTTTCTCTCCTCTTCTTTTCCCCTTCCTTCCCCTCTCTCTGAAAATGAATAAATAAAATCTTTAAAAAAAAAAAGGGAGCTTGATGAGAGAATATAGGTGGCACTCTTGTTACTAGTGAAGAACCAGAGTCAGAAGAGTGGAAAGAGCCTAGCTAAGTTGTTTGTAGTAGTGAAAGAATGAATAGATATATGAGATTCAGGAAATCTGGGTTCTAGTCTCAATTCCTCACCAGATGACTTAATATTTACTAGCTTTAGTTTCCTGTAAACATATTTAATTATATCCTAGAAACAATGATCCCTTCCAGCCTTAAAATGTTAGGACATTATTAAAGTGATATCAGCACACTAATTGCAAGCTCTCCTAGTATCTGGCAAGTAACTCTCTTAGTATCTGGCATATAGCAGGCATATAAGCAACTTTGGAAAATGAGTATAAATTATAGCGATATATGTAGTTCATTGTCCACACAGGAAACTTAGAAGCTTTAGGTTAAAATTAGGTTAGATTTAGTAAAGACCACTGATTGTGATAATATATACAATATGAAGTTTCAGGAACAATGAGTTAGTAGTGATCTGTAGTCACAAAAACATTTTAACCCCTCTTTCTTTACTGCCAAGCATACTTCAGGCTTATTTTTCTCTATTGTCCATAGGGACAATGGATGCAAACAAATTTAATATGTTTAAACTAAGAACAGGAATTTTTCCTGGGAAAGGTGATCTTAGTACCCTATAAAACAAAAATAAATGAATTGGAAATTGTGTATCTAGAATGTCTTAGATTACAAATTTTTCTTAGTACTGTTTCTTTCAGCATTGGCAACAGAAAGTTCACTGATAAGCAGAAGTTTTTTGTAATTAAAACCATATCCATAGTCTTTTTTCCCCACAGTTTTAGAGAATCTCAAGATTAGTGAGGATATCATTGTACTCATTTAGACATGGTTTCTCAACCTTGTCACTGTTGATGATGCTTTAGGTTGATATTGCTTTGCTTCGGGAGCTATCTTGTGCATTGTGGGAAGTTTAGAAGCATCCCTGGCCTCAACCCACCAGATGCCAGTAATACCACCACCCCTTCTTCCCAGTAGTGTCACCAAAAATTGTCTCTGGACATTGCTAAATGCCTCCTGGGAGACAAAATGGTGTTCCCCGTAAAGTTGTGAACCATAGATCTAGTCCACATTCCTACCTCATACTGGAATGTATTTTATAGTATCGCTACTGAGCATGTAGTCAGCCTGTACTTAAACGTTTCTGAGTGTAGGAGACTGATTGTAGACTAAGAAAACCTGCTTCTTATCTCCCAAGAACTTTCTTACTGTCTAATTACCACCTTTGAAAAATGGGGTTCCTTAAAAACAAATTTATTTTCAACAGATGAGCATTTACCATTTACCCAATTGCCCTCTTCAGCTCTGAAACACCTAAAAATGCCAAATAAAAATATAACATTTAATGCACAATTGAGCTTGTAAGAGAGTGAGGGAAACCCCCCAGGCAAGAAAGAAGTCAAAAAAAAAAATTTAGATGGCATTAAACAAATGAAGAGATTCTGTAGGAGCCAAGGGATTTGAATTTTAATGGCCAGGAAGGGATAAAATATGAAGCCTTGCCTTGGGTCCACATAAAGAAAAAAGTTAGAACGCAGAATTCCACATGAAGCCTAAATTTTTAGTGAAAGATAGTTTGAAAATTTTTACCCTCTGGCATAGAAAGACAAACACAAAACTTGTCTCTCTTGGCCTGGGCTCCTAGTTGGGGGTGGGGGAAATGGTGTTTTAGGAATTGTTTTCTCTACCCGCATGCAGGTTGGACATTTTTGCCCCACAGGGTGGGGCAAAAGTAGGTTTACAGTTCTGAGAACGTAAAACACAGAATTTATTTTTGTGTTATTATTCATTAATTATTGTATTATTTTCCATACAAACAACTGTAAACCTACTTTTGCCCCACCCTATATTATTGAAATGACTCTGGAACAACCAAGGTAAGTCATTAAGTGGTTCTAGGCCGATAATAATTATTGAAGCTCTGGAGAGGCACGTTCTCAACCCAAGCCATTTCAGATTCTCATAGTTAAAGCCTACTATAAATGAGATTATACTCTAAATTTATAACATTTAGGAATAGACTCCTTCCCTCTAATTAATGTGAATTCCAGATAATGGGAATATTAGGGTGTTTAAAATTATGGAAGTCCTAAGAAGACAAGACACTATCAAAACATAAACAGAATTTAGGAATGGGGAGACCAGAACTTACAGAAATTTTTAAATTATTGAAGTAAATAACTTATTCAGCAAATTAGACACAGCTGAATGGGAAGGTGAACTTGAACTTACCCAGAATGCAGCGGAGAAAAAAATAAAAGATGGAAATATGAAAAAGGTTAAGAGACATAAAGGATAAAATGAGGAGGTCTAACATAAGTTTGAAAATAGTTCCAGAAGAAGATAAATTGAGAAGGCACAGTAGTTAAATAGAGAATGGCTGAAATTTTTCCAGAATTGGTGAAAAAAATGAGTCCTCAGATTCAGAAGCCCAGTAATTCCTGAGCACTACAAATAAAAATAAATCCATATCTGGACACAAAATTGTAAAGCTACAGAACATGAAAAACAAAGGGAATGTTAAAAGCAACTCAAAATGAAAGACCAATTATTTACAAAGGAAAGACTATCAGACCCACAGCTAATTTCTCAACAGCAACATTGGAAGCCAGGAAACATTGGAATATTTTAAAGTGATGAGAAACTTATTGACAGACTAGAATTTTAAACGTAGCTACACTATCAACATTAGTATGAAGTAAAGACCTTTTCAAAGAGACTAAGAAAATTTACCATTAACAGACCCTTGCTAATTGAACTGCTCAAGGATGTACTTCAGGAAGAAGAAATTGAACCTAAGATGGAAGAAATAAGAGCTAAGAAAGAATGGTGAGCTAAATAATTGGTAAACCTGGGGTAAATATTTCTAAATAAGCATTGACTTATTTAGTATAATGATACCATATATTGTCTGTAGACTTATAAGTCAAATATGTCTGTTGACATTTTAAATATAATCACTAAAATAATAGAAATAGAGTGTATAACTTCTAAACTGTTAGTGGAGGGGTAGAAAGAAGGACAGTTGAAAAAAATAAATCCAATAAAATTCAGGAAAATTTGGAAAACAGCATAGAAAAAGAAGGGTAAAAAGCAGTGGTATCATAAAATGATAAACTAAAATAAACCGGTATTTA
>VMDR010022016.1:0-16468 GCA_007922815.1 Macrotus californicus
CTAGATAATACCTGCCCTGTTACCCAATGATTTCATTTCAGTTAAGATTTTGGTGGCTGCCTTTCACATAAACAAATGACACACAATGACAGAGAAATTGCTCAATGAATTCACAGAGACTAAGAGGTAACTATGTTCCATACAGAAAAAACAGGTAATACACATAGTGATGAGAGGAAGATTTATATAATTTAATAATTATATCCTTAGAGAGAAAATACAATTTAAAAAGTTTCAATTTCTGATTAGTTGGTTTTTATTTTATCTGGAGAAAAATTTAAGTGGTTTGATCTAGAAATGTTTGTTAATTCAGGAATGACTGGGGATGGTTTTTCAAACGAAGAATGGTACCTATATTTAATCTCAAAATGAAACAAAACAAAACAAAATAAACCAAAAAGTTTTAATGACTAAAAATAGCTTAATTGATTATATTCTTTGTTAACATATCAGGTTAATAGAAAGTTTTAGTAACTCCAAACAAAATAATTAGTAATGTGGAAATTTCAGATTGCCAAGCATGGCTTGCAAGGGAGATATAGTTGGACAAATATAGGCTTGGGTAAAGACACTTTGAAATGCCAGCTTTAGGGGCAGACCAAGGAGAAGAGCAAACTAAGTCAAAGTAGGACAGGGCTTGGGAAGATGAACTGAGCCACATGTGCATTTTGTAAAATGCACTTTTTGCTCAGGTCCAGTTTAGATCATGAATTATATGATGGTGATGGGGAAAGGGTGTAGTGTAGGGCAGGAAAGACTGTTCCATGTCCCATGATAGAGACAACTAGGACTTCTTTTAGCAGAAAATAGTTCAAGAGCATCAGGTAGGACAATGGAACCTGTTTCCAATTTCTAAGATTTTAAGGCTGAGGCTGAGCCTGATGATAATACTTCTGGTGATGTTATAGAACAGACCTGTCGGGGGGGAACAAGATACTACTACGGAATGGACCCCCCCTTCTCCTGGGGTCCCCCTGTACTAGGTTCACCTTGCTCACCACCAGGGAATTGTAGCTCTCAATGTCAGAGATTGGTGAAAATGAAAGGGATTGTTTATTCAAAATTTAAACAAATTTAGAGTAATGACTTAGTGTCTTTGTTAAAATCCCAAAGTCCCTTAGAATACCCATAGATGCACAATCCTTCCTTCCCCCATTTGCCCAGTCCGGGGTACCATATCTCAGGAAAAGAAATAAAAGCCCATGGCTCAGGTAGCTCCCAGTTCTGCCCAGTAGTCCATGCTCAGCTGGCAGGCCTCCCTTGGTTCCCAGCACCATCAGCTGTATTGCCACTGTGATCTCCAGTTCTTAATCCAAAACCATGTGGCACTTTCTCCTGGCCCACCAGCAAGAGTCCTTTCATCCCTTTTCTTCCCTGAAAGGTCTCTCCTGCTTCCTAAGCTACATGGCAAAAGGGACACCCAAAGCTGCGTGGTCCTCCCTTCTTGTCATGGCTGCCACACTTGGGTTTAAGTCCCAGCACCAATCTTCCTCTGTAGCCCCATTCTCGACTCCTCCCATAATCAGCTACACCTGCCAGCATTCCCATATTTTTCCAACTTTTCTGGGCTACCATAATAATTCTGGGCAGGCATCACCCTGTGCTGTGGAGCGAGTCATCTCCAAGCTCTCAGGCAGGCGCTGTAACCAGGGGGAGCTGCTTCCCAGTTACATCCTGGTTGGAAGTCAGTCCTATCCCCCTGGCTCAAAGCATGGCCACAGCTATTTAACACATCCATGAAACCAGTTAAAGGTTATAGATATGTTAAATGACCTGAGGTTAGTTGCAAAACTGTTGCTATGCAGAGCAGCTTTCAGTGACCCTGCTCCATGTGTCCCATCCCCCAGTTCAGACTTGTGGGGGTGAGGACATCCTACATTTTTTAAATATTTCCTGGATATCCTGAGTTCTGGACCCCATTACAAATCCCTACTTGGGGGGGGGCCCTGGCTGCACACTGTTACAGTGATGGTTAAGAGAAGCCAGGAATTGAAGTTTGATTGGGCCTGCAGATTGCTCATGAAAACTCAGGTGGAGTTGATCTCCATACTCAGGTAGCCATATCCCTGGATACAGAAGGTGATCACTAAATTGGGCTGCTCTTCAGCTACCAAATGTGTATTCCATGGACCGACATGAGTAGAAGATGAAGATGAATCTCTATAGCTTGTTTAACTCCTTAAATTTTGTGTGCAACTACACCAAGTGAATATTTAGGTTTATTGTAAAGTGTTATATTTGTTTCTAAATTGTTTGTTTATTTTGACTTATTTTGGTAGTGACTGACATGATGTTTTATTTCCCTTTAAAATGATATCTCATGTAATCTTCTCAAGTACAAATACTTGTCAGAATTGCCCTGTTTCTTTTATATATAGTAATTAACAGTTGCTTAAAAATTGTCCCTCTGAGTGGGACATCAGATAATATTGAAAGGAGTAGAGCACATCTGATGCTGTTTATACATATGGCTCTCTGTGATTGCTCTAGGATGTCTGATATACCTAACACATGCTTTTAAGCAGCATCTTGTTCTAGGGCAGTGGTCTTCACATTTACTGTGCATGCTATTGCCTAGAGGAATTAAAAATCAAATTTCTGGCCCTGTCTCCAGATTTCCTGGTTGATTTTCTGGGATGGGACATATCTAATATGTTCCCAAGTGATGTTACGAGTTCTGTCTTGGAAGTTCATCCATTGTTAATATAATGAGAATGGTTTGTGCGACATTGATGCAACCTGGCAGCCACAGAAAGTTTACTGGAATGTGCATGCATGAACAATGACAATTTCACTGTACTAGTCAGTGAGGGTGGTAGACACCACTGAGTGGGCATGTATACTGTGTGGCCATTGCATTCAAAATGACTGAGCGAGTAGAGCAATGAATCTGCATCAAATTTTGTGTTAAGCTTGTACATTCCTCCATGGACACTGTTCAGATGACTCAGAAGGCTGCAACTATGGGCAACTGGTGATTGTCAGCTTCATCAACATAACGCACCCACTCATGCATCATGTCTCATGCAGATATTTTTGGTGAAACATCAAATCACCCAGGTGAGTCAGCTACCCTACAGCCCAGATTTGGCACCCTGCAACTTCTGGCTTTTCCCAAAACTAAAATCGCCTTTGAGAGGGAAGAGATTTCAGACCATAGATGAGATTCAGTAAAATATGATGGGGCAGCTGATAGTGATTGGAAGAACTGTGTGAGGTCCAAGAGTTCTTACCTTGAAGGAGACTGAGGTGTCATTGTCCTATGTACAGTGTTTCTTGTATCTTCTTCAATAAATGGTTCTATTTTTCATAATACATGGCTGGATACTTTCTGGACAGACCTTGTAGTACTGATGGTCAGGGGATCACACTCAGAAAACCACTGCTTTAGGAAAAAAATCTCAGCATATGAGAAGGTGGAAAAAACTTGAGTTTGGAAAGACAGTAGCTCAAACTCCAACATTGAGGCTCTGACAAAGAAGCTCCTTGGGTTTCCTTTCTTGTTATATATTTTATTATTGCAATTATTATTGGTGCAAGTAATTGTTATGCCACTGAAGTAGATGGCTTACCCTTTACTGGACTATAGAGACAGGTGATTAATTGTTAACTCAGTCTGAATCATTCAGTGCTATTAGCAAATACCATCCCCATTCCTCACTAACCTGAATTTATGACAATCTCTTCTAGATAGAAGTAATCATGAGTAATATATGACCAACATCAATTAAAGTTATGGTTGTAATTTAGAATGGGTGGTATTATGTCCAGCCAGAAGTAACTATCTCTACTAATTCTACTGAGCACCATGAGTGCAGGTAGGAGACTAACCATACATAACTCCTCTGAATTCCTTGTAGCCCCTTTGCTTCCCTGTGTTACTGTTTGTCTCCCAACATCACTATATGCCCATCTGTATCAGTGTGCTCTGCCTAGACTATAACAAAATACAATAGACTGGGTGGCTTAAACAACAGAAATTTATTTCTTACTCTTTTGGTGGCTGGAAGCCCAAGATCAAGGTGCCAGCATGGTGGGTTTCATTTTGAGCCTCTTGACTTGCAGGCAGCTGCCATCTCTTTGTGTTCCTCTGGTACAGAGAGTAAGTGAGCAAACTCTCTGGTGTCTTTCTTATAAAGGCCTGAGACCATTACGAGGATCTCACCATCCTGACCTAATCACATTGCAAAAGCCCAGGTTCCAAATACCATCACATTAGGGGCTAGGTCTTCAGCACACGGACCTTGGGATGAACACGAACATTCAGGACATAGCACCATTTCAGTTATCAGCAGAGCCAAAAAGTCACACATTTGGATTAGGTGAAGCAGAGGGTCCTCCTGAGGCGGTGTAACATCTGAGTTATATAAACTTTAAAGGATGCAATATGACATACAGTAACCAGTGTTACCTCAATCCAGTAAGCACATCAATTGGATTGCAGCACAGCAATGGACATGCCATGGCCTTGAAATCATCTATTAAATAAGTGAGCCATCTTTCACTTACCTAAACTACATTATTGATCTCTTTACTGTCTCTATTCTTTCCTGGATACAATTGTCACCTACTCCCAGATCATGGAATCAGAATAAGTATATTTTATTACTTTCTTTCCTATATTTCTAATTGCTGAGTTTATTCTATCTTCTGGGACTTTTAACTTGCCCTCATGTTATAGATTACATATATCAACTAACAAAATAAAAATGAGATAGGGAATGACAAAATACTTAGTTGTCTCTCAAATTAAACACTTAAGTTCTTTTTATGAAACTTAAGTTGGTTGGGGTATAATCGAAAATTTGACTCTGTCCCAGAAGCTCTAATTGACTTCAGCCTGGTTACGAGGTCTTACATGGTTTGTGGCATATTCTCATAGAATGGCGATTTACTGTATATTTCTGGAACTTTTCCAAAATACTACTTAACCTTGAGTTTCAATATATTATTGATAAATGCAACTTCAAAAGTTCTTGAATATTAATGCTTAAAACTAGGTAAGCTGTTGTCCATTGGGCAAATTATAATGTAAATTGGTTGTTTGGGGGAGTTTTCTAGTAGCCTCTATGAATGTAATGAATGAAAAGGTCCCCCCTACCTTCTTTTTTAGAAAACCCTTTAGCTTGGTATTTGAAACACAGAAGCAGATAATTCTCCCTTTGATTATTTGATGTAAGACATCATGTTTCTAATGTGAATCTCAGTGAAATGTGGTTTGCAATTGTCAGATAATACAGGTGAGGGAATCTAATATTTATTGAAGACTTATCTGCCCATTACTGGGCAGGGTTCCTTTACATGTGCTATTTCATGTAACTCTTTTACTAACTCTATAAGACAAGAACCATTGTTCCAATTTTTGTAGGTTAAAAATTGAGGTTCAGAGAAATTAGTACATCAGGACAAATTATAGCCCTGGTAACTAGCAGACAAAGATAGCAAATGCAAGTGTTTTTCAATTTGAAGCTAAAGAGATTTCCTTTGCAAAGTGGTTCTCAAAACTGGACACACATTAGAAATACCTAAATAGGTTTTAATTTTTATTTATATTTATGTATTGTTTTGAGAGAGAGAGACATTGATTTGTTGTTCCACTTATTTATGCATTCATCGGTTGACTCTAGTATGTGCCATGATGAGGATTGAACCTGAAACCTTGGTGTATCGGGACAATGCTCCAATCAATTGAGCTACCTGGCCAGGGACCCTAAGTAGCTTTTTAAAAGAAATGACTAGTCCCCAGGCTCTGATGTAGAGAAAGTAGAACAGCCACATGCAAAAGAATAAAAATTGACCTTATCATTACACCATACAAAAATACTAACTCAAAATGGACTAGAGACTTGGATGTAAGATCTGAAACCATGAAACTCTTAGAAAAAAACATGGGCAGTTATCTCCTCTGAAGGTTTGACAATGATTTTTTTGGATCTCACATCAAAAGCAAAAGTAACAAAAGCAAAAATAAACAAGTGAGACTACATCAAAATGTAAAGCTTCTATATAGCAAAGGACACCATAAACAAAATAAAAAGGCAATATACAGAATGGAAGAAAATATTTGCAAATTATATATCTGATAAGAAGCTAATATTCAAAATATATTAAAAAATGAAACTCAGCAGCAAAAGACCACAACACAACAATTCAATTAAAAAGTGGGCAGGAGATGTGAAGAAACATTTTTCCAAAGAAGACACATAGATGGCCAAAGTGTACATGAGAAAATGTTCTACATCATTAATTATTAGGGAAAAGAAAATAAAAACCACAACAAAATATCCCCTCACACCTGTTGGAACAGCTAGTCTTAAGAAGACAGAAAGTAACAAGTATTGGTGAGGATGTGGAGAGAAGGGGCTATTACTTGATATAGTCACTATGAAATAAAAATGTGGTGGTTTCTTAAAAAATGAAAAATAGAACTACCACATGACCCAGCCACCCGTCAGTGGGTATCGACCTGAAAAAGAATTGCAAACATTCATTTATAAGGACACGTGTACCCCCGTGTTCATCACAACGTTGTTTATAGCGGCCAAGGTAAGGAAACAACCTAAGTGTTCCTCAGTGGATGAGCGGCTACAGAATGGCACCCATTATGGAGGTTAAAAAATAATAATACTTTTCCTCCTACCTTCTAAATTCGAGCTGGGCTAATACTCAAATAACAGAGACAGATTAACAAAAGAAAACACTTTTACCTCATTCTTTATTTTATTGTATTAAATTTTGTTTTCCAATCGCAGTTTCCATTGAGTATTATTTTTAGATTTAGGCGCACAGCATAATAGTTAGAAAAGCATACGTTTTACAAAGTGTCCCCCCGATATTTCTGGTGCCATCTGCACCCTACAGTGATTACAACATTGTTGACTGTATTCCCTGTGCTGTGCTGTACATTCCTGTGACTATTTTGTAAATACCGATTTGGACTTCTTACTCCCTTGGCTTGTTTCACCCACTCGCTTAGTCCCCTTGCCCTCTGGCAACCGACAGTTTGTTGTCTGTATCCTTGAGTCTGTTTCTCTTGTGTTTGTTCATTATATTGTTCTTTAGAGTCCACATGTGTAAGACAATATATGGTATTTTGTCTTTCTCTGACTGGCTTATTTTACTCAGCATAATACCATCCAGTTTCATCTATACTATTAAAAAAGGCTAAAATTTTATTTATTTTTTAATAGCTGATAATGAATGACAATGTATTTTACCTGCTTTGTATTGATGGACACTTTGGGAATTCATAGACATGGGGAATTCACATAAGCATGAAAATTCCAGAGACGGTGAGGCAACACTGGGTATGTATGACATTCTGGACAAAGGAAACAAGGGAGGAAAAGGGTATTAGCTTTCAGAAGTGAGAATGGACAATTTACAGGTAGTGGATGGGGAGTAAAACATATGGCAAGCAAATTCTTGCCAGGCAAATCAGAAACCATAGGACACAGGGGTTATCTAGCTATCAGGCAGGCCCCTGACTGAAACCCTTCTATTTACTACACTTAATTCAAATTGAGCTAAGGCAAATTTTCTAAGATTTCCTTCCTAAAGGAGGTTTTTCTGTCTGCCATCTCTTAGGCAGGAAAGGGGGAAGGATCAAAGGTTCTTTCCAAGTCATTTGTTTCTTAATAACCAGCTTAAAATCAGTATCCCAAAGGTAGTTTAAGGGTGGCAAAACTTTGGTCCCCTTCTGTGTACAATGGAATATTATTCAGCTATAAAAGAATGAAATCTCGTTACTTGTGATAACATCAGTGGACCTTGAGGTCATTATGCAAAGTGAAACCAGGCAGGGAACACAGAAACACAGACACTCTATGGTCTCTCTACAAACACCCAAAAATAAGCAAATAAAACAAGATCATAGATATAGATAATAGATTAGTAGTTGCCAGAGGTGGGGTGGGGGTGGGAGAGATGGGAGAAGAAAGTCAACTAATTAAAAAAAAAACATGCTAAGTTTCAAAGTACTATATCAATGTTCTTGCAAAGTCAATGCCTTTCTGTTGAAAAAGGACATATACATAAAAATTTTACCTAGGATTCATTTTGCTTATTTCTGGTTTTATTTCTCATTTTATATTGCTTATATCCAGAGAGAAACTGCAAACTAATAATTTATAACTTACTAACACTTTTACATACAATAATCTCATTCCTTTAAATGACTGAGGAAAATTGGTAGAATAGGTTTCTCATCTTCGTGTTCTAGATAAGTTATCTGGGTTTTAGGAAAGAAATACAGCTCAAAGGAGAAAAAACCCACAATAATGCCTCTCCTTCTGGCCTCTTGGCTGTTGTGGGGCTTACACCATATGGACGTGGACTTGCTTTTTAAAATTAAAAGCCCTGCAGACATGCAAAGGAAGATCAGAAATATTGTCACTATTTGAGCTGGATCTTGCAGAATAAGCAGTAATCAAAAAAAATAAAAAATAAAAAATGACCAATGTCTTGGCTCCAGCCTCAGCAGTTTTGACTCATGGGCTTGGAGTCGTGCCTAGACACACTGGCATTCGCTCAGCGGGCTCTGCTGTGCATCCACGTGCAATCCGGTGTCTCCCAGCCTGCTTCCTTAGGAAGAAGAGCCTCATGTAGCACCAGAAGCTGGTGGGAATTTCAAAAGCAAATTAGTTTTTAGAAATTTAGAAATGGGCTTGAGACAAAGAAAGACATTCTATCATTGGTTTCTTGTCATCAGATTCATATTGAAGCTCCAGGTAGTCCAAAACTACTCTGTAAATGTGCTACGGAGCAGGTGATGGAGGACAAAGGGAGAAGTCTCCATCTTTAAACAAGTGGGAAAGCAGGTGCTATGGGAGACACGTGCTTAGAATCTGAATTAGGAAGTGAAATACAAATTTTGTGTTTTGAACAAAACTGACTGGAACATACATGTGGATTCTAAGATATTTTCATGTAGTTATTTTGAAATAAAGTAACATACATAAATGGACATTGTAAATTCCAAGATACGCTGAAGATGAATATAAGATAATAATTAATTTTATGAGTCACGAAACATGAATGAAAATAACTTTCAGTTTTCCACAACATTTTCTGAGTTGTCTTCATCACCCTATTACTGACTGTTGTTTTTAAGGAAGCAGTCAAGTACTCAGGAAGGAAGCATATTTGAATCCGTGAAGGGTAAAACTAGAAAGTACAAAGTTGTGGTTCCTGATGAAGTCTTCCGAAGTTAATATCTATAATAAGTTGTCTAAATGTAACAGGTGAGGAACAAGGTTCCGAGCAGGGTGTAGGCTGAGAGTTCCCAGAGCCCCCCACAAGCCTAGCTTGGGGCCTGGGAAAGACAGCAGCACCGGGATTGAGAGTTACTTTGCATTATCAATAGTAACAGGCCAGCTTCAGAGTCTGCCTGGGCCAAGGAGATGGGCGTGACTTTGACCTGGGTGTAGCTGGGAAGCAGCTCCTCTCCACCTCCACTTAGGGCTCCTGTGCGAGAGCTTGGAGATGCTTCATTCCACACCAGGGCCCATGCCTGCCAGGACTAACGGCGGCAGCCAAGAAAGACAGAAAATGCGGTAGTGCTAGCAGGTGAAGCCGATTGTGGGAGGAGTGCGGAATATGGTTATGGAGAAGGTTCCAGGCTGGGATTTAAACAAAAAGGCGGGCCACCCTGTGGGACGGGGACCATGTGGGTCAAAGGGAGGGAAAGGACTTTTGTGGGTGGGCCACGAGGAAGGGCCAGAGGAGGGGCCATGTGGTTTTGAATTAAGAACGGGAGATCTGGGTGACATAGCTGTTGGTGCTGAGAACCAGGGGAGACCTGCTCAGCTGAGCACAGGTTGCTGGGAGGCACTGGAAGAAGTGAGCCCTAGACTTGTGGGTTTTGCTTCTGGAGGGCAGTACTTCTCACTGGCATGTTCTGAGACTCGCCGGGCTGGGGAATGTAGGGAGGGCAGGACTGTGTGCTTGTGGGTATATCCTCGTTTCTAAAGGGAGTGAGGTTTAATGGCAGAATTCCACCATTATTTTAAACCTGTATACTTTTAATTAAATAATTGCTTTCCTTTTTACCAAACTCTGGCATTGAGAGCCACAGTTTTTAATATGGTGGCGGGCATAAAGAACCTAGAACAACACAGGCCTGCGGGTTGGGGGTGGGGGTGTTTCTGTAACATAAATGTTCCAGATACAACTTCAAATAAGGGTATTGCATGACTGATCTTAAGAAGACATCTTTTTAACATTAAAAATTTGTGTTATATTTTAGACATGGACAGAAAATTATTTTTACCAACTAATTATCAAATCATCTAAACAACCCAAAGCAAAAGCTTAGAAAATAAGACAATATAACAGTAATTTATTTGAATTAATCAATGTTTTATTTTAGTTATGTGGGCAGTAAATTCTGGATTTAAATATCTCTGTAATGAGATATTTAAAAGGCAGCAAAGAGATCCCATAAACTGACTAAGCAGTGTGAGCTATGGCATCAGAGGATGAGATGAAGAAAGGTAAAGGTAAAATAGAATTGGAAGAAACTGTTTTATTCAATGGAGTTTGTGGTTCCCTCTGATTCAGCAGTAGGTCAAAGTGTGTTTTCTCCTAGTACTAATCCTTCTCCTTGCACCCTCCTCTCCACATTGGTGATTTAATCCAGAGAAAAAAGAACTGGGTCTAAAACTAAGGATTCCAGCCTGACTATGCTGATATCATAGCACAGGTAACAGAAGAAAACATTTATTTTGAAATTAGATACATAAAATAGCTCAGGTTATCTTAGATAATCCCTGACACCTTTACCTGCTAAAACATTCCTTGAAATTCTCTGAAATGTAATTCTATTCCTTGTCTCCTTCAGAGAAGCTGTCCACATATATGGTCTTCACGTCATGCAGTAGATTCAAACCCTTTTATCACCACAGGCAGACTCATGGAGAATTTACTTCTCTGATGACTGAAATACATTTGATAAAACAAAACAAAGAAGCAAAAAAGCTTCCTGTCCTGGCACTTACAAGAGATGTTTGCATTTTAGGAAGTCGTGCAATCCGCGTATGGCTGTTTTCTCTGTCAGCTGCAACCCTGAGCACAATTGTGGGAGGTGATATAAAATACAAAGACACCACCAGCTGTGCAATGGACTTCAGCACACTGCTGCCACAGAAAGCACATTTCAGGGAGCACCAGTCATCACAGTGGAGATTATTGCCTTCATCATCACCCCTGATTTAGCTGGAAATGGGCAAAAAGGAAAAGAATTGTCATGAAAGTTTTCCAAAAATCTAGTGACTGAGGATTATGCCAGCAAGTGTTTTTTGTGGGAGCGGGGTGCAAATGGATAAATCAAAATGGCTGGTGTGTTTTTTGATAACAGAAGCTAGATCATCCATCACCACAGATCTTGAAGGTAAACAAGCTGAATGTGGAACTTCACAGAAACTACATTTCTTTAAAATGATCCTATCACTTTTTTTTTTTCCTTTCGATTCAAACTGGTCTCACCCAGCACTCTGATTCACTCACTTCCCTCTCCTTTGCTCCTCTACTCCCTTAATCATTAAGTCCTCAGTACAACGGGGTTCTCGTCAGCAACAAATCATCTTAGGAACAATGTCCTGGGTCTGTTTGCTGGAGACAGATTTTCAGTCAAACTAGAAATGACATCTAGGCCTCAATTGTGTTTCAGCTCCATGCCCACAAAAGCAAAACGACCCAGGTGACCACACCTTTGTTAAATCAGACAGAACAATGTCATCACTGACATCAGGACCAGAGGCAATAATCAACTACCCCTGTCCTAGCACTGACTAATCAATAGAGACAAAAGCCCTAACTTCCATAGTGCCCTACATAACTCTTCCCCTAGCAGCCATTGGGAAAGCCAGGTCAGAGCAATAACTCACTTGTGACTGGTTTGGCACTATTTTCTTAAAAATCTTTTACTTTCTTGGCTGCAAACTCCTGTTTCAGTTTGATTGGGCTTTGATGTGTGCAGGCAAATAAACCCCTTTAGTTTTGAACAAAAATTTTGCTCATGGGCAAGAAAGGAAACAACACTAGGGTTGTAGGTATTTTTCTTTTCGAAGTAGTGTTGAGCAAATAAAATTGTTTGAGGGAGAGACAATTTGGTGGGTAGCTATGTGGGTGAAAAAAGTTGGAAACACTTTAGCAACTTCTTAAGGACAGAAGGGGATGACCTAAATGTAAAGATTCTAAAAGGGCTGGGGCATAATCACTCCTAGTCTAGGTGAGAAGAACAAATGGAGTCAGAGATTTGTGGTTTGGAGTTCTGATCTCAGCCAAGTTGCTTAACCTTGACATGTCTAATTTCTCTCATTTATAAAACAAGTATAATGATAATATCTTACTTATCAGAGCACTGTAAAGAATATCATAGAAACAGTTTTAGCATAGTGCCGGGTGCATAGAAAGCACGCACAATGTTAAAAATTATCATCATTGTAGAAAGGATTGCCTGTGGGCTATACAGTGAAGGAAAGAATGCACTTTTGGTGGTGGATTGGTTGATGATTCGGAAGGACTTACAGTTCCCAGAACATCCTATCTCTCCCTCCTCAGAGCCAAGCCTCAGACTTTGCTGTCTTGTACCCTCTACCCAGATTACCCTCACTTAAACATTATTGACTAAATCGCTGCTTCTTCCATCATTGTTAGGGAAGGACCAAATTTCTAATTTATTGCCAATTGTTACCTTTTTTATAAACTATGCTACAAAAATTACTAGAAAATAACAAATCAAAAGACATAAAAATATAGGCCTACTTATCACATGCTTAGTTGTCATGGTAATGCAAATTGCTCTAAAAGCTTCTTAATGCTTACTCTCTATTTTGTGCCATCTTGCCATAAAAACAATCAGCGATGGGTACCAGTGTTTGGTCCTTGTTTGGGGAGCACTGGCATAACTTCTCCATAACTTCTACTCATCCTTTGGGTCTTAACTGAGATATTCCTTGCCCTGAGAAGCCTTTCTCAATCTTCCCAAGATGACACTGGTTACCTATTCTGTTTGCTTCCACTGTATACTGTGTTGCTCCCAGACTTATAGGGATTATGTCTTATTCACCTTGCTCTTTTCATTGCTAACAAAATCTGATGCACAGTGGATGCACAATAAATGCAGATAGGATTCTTTCAAGTTTGGAGAGAATTTAGGTGCACATTGTTCATCTCCATCATTACCAGATCTTGGGATAGGATTATTCCTGCCATTATTTGACTTTGAAAAAATTGCCCCTTTGAAAAAAGTGCTTCCTTGGTAAGAAAGTAAAATTTATAAACTATAGTATATTCAGACCCTGGGCAAGTCATATTCATAGAACTTACTTATCAAGTGGACTTTATTCATGAGCTGCTGAAAGGAAATTGAAGATTTAATTTGTATCTCTTTTTTAGAGGTGGGTGTATAAATTTTTGGAATCTTTTCCTATCTTTAAAATACATCACTTTAGGAGACATGTCTTTGACAGGTCATGATACTGATGACTCAGAAGACTTACTTAGAGTATAAATTGATGTATGCACCTGTTTCTCTTAAACCAGTGAGGAATAAGGAAATACCAGTAACTGCCTCACCAAAGGAATAGATAATATTTTAAACAGCACTTGTTTTCCCTTAAAGCTAAAAGAAAAATGTGAAAATATGGTTTTTATTTTACAGAGCTTTTACACTTCATCATAAAGAGAAGTGCCAATCCCTGCTTAATAAAATAAGGCATTGTTTGGATAGTCAAAAGAAAACATTGTTTATTTGAAAGATGACCAAATTGCTTTACTCCTCGTGGGTTCTCTGAGGAAGGAGGTGGCTTTCCTCCTCTTCTCTTAAAATTGCCCTCAGTCCCCACCCCACTGTTCTCATCAGGGGCATGGATCTTCACTTGGCAGTCATGAGCCTCTTGCCACTCCTCCACCCTTCTGTTGGCAACAGGGGAATAAGGACTGAGGCCATCTCTATGTTGTAAAACACCTTAGGATAATCCAGGAAGTCTCCAAATAGCAATAGGAAAGTAGTCCACAGTCTGATTTCATAGACCCAATGAGACAGAAACTTGTAGGTCAGAAACCCTCAGGGCTGTGGAATTCAAGCCAGGCATCTGGACCTCAAATGTGCACAATGCATGATCTGTAGCTTGACCACGTGACTTTTCTTGAGCTACTTCTAAATGTGTGTATGTTGTTACGCTTAATAAAGCAATTGTTTTAAAAATAATTGTTTAAGACATTTTTACCATTATGTTTTTTCCTCTATTAACTGATAACTAAAGTGCCACTGCTACTCCTATGTGTGGATCTGTGAAAAACATTGAGATTCCGAAGGACTGCTTAGTCTATGCAGGAGTAGAAACTGAGATGAGCACAGTCCTGGCTTCTTGGCATCTGCACAGCTTTGTGCAGAGCAGGCAGTTTCCAGGGACTCCAAGGAGAATCTGGCTGCCTCCACACAACAGAGAAGGCAGGTTGCAGACAGAAAGCTGATGGGAGTCTTCAGGGAAAAGAAACCTCGGTGTATAGTCACTGTAACCCTGTTACTGTATTATTGGATTGTGAGTTAAGAGGTGTATGAAGGCCCTTCTGCTCTCAAACATCTTCCACACTCAATCTCCAATACTCTACATTCCAATAATATGGAAAGCTTGCTCTTCACTATGAAGAATCCTGGTTTAAAATAAAATCAGATTGGCTTAATGCCATTTTGAACTAACATATCTCCTGTTTTGTCTTCTTGAAGAAACCTCTTGGTTAGAAACAAGTTGACAAGGCACAAAGGGTAGGGAATCTGGAAGGTGGGAAGAGTACATGGAGGGGAGGAAACCTGCAGGTTTTCAGTATCACAGTACTGAATTTGGATGTGAGGCATGACTGTTCCATGTCCTCATGGAGTGGAGGTGTCAAGGCAGGAACTTGTCTGTAGGATGACCCTGCACAACAGACCAGGACAGGGATGGATGGTAAACTGAGATAAAGGTAGATATTCAACCAGGCAGGAGATGCCCAAATACCAAAATAGTCATGTTTGAGGCAATGATTGGCCTATGACCCCTAAAGCATCCCTCACAGTTACCACGAAAGCAGAGACATGAAGATATGTGAAACTAGGGAGTCATGTGGGCTTCAACTCATCATCTAAGAAGTTTGTCTTTGGAGATCAAAGGCTCTTATCACCAATCAGCCTTTTAAGGACTGGTATACAAACACCAGGAGGGGAATAAATGCAAGACTTCAAAGTCACAGAAATGAGAGCCAAGGAGTGTCATGGATCCAAGTGGTTGCAGGTGGGACATGCAGAATAGATCCCTCAAGGAACATGGGAACCCGGTGTTCAGCATTTCAGCATCAAGGTCTAGGAAGGAGATCAGGACTAAACCTTGGAGGGGTACTGATGGAAGTGGGAATGTATAGACAGAGACGGAGAATCTGTTCAGCCTACATCTGAGTATGTTTACAAGGACAACAGTGCCTCTCCACCTTAGGAGAATTAACTAAGAAGGGCTTTGGGTAGGGAGGTTGGTGGTGATGCCTTCAGGAGAATGCAGTCCTCTGAACTTTACCCAACCCCATGGGAAAATGACCAGATTTGGTCTATGTATGTTTGCCTTCTTAGCTTAGAAAAATGGAACCATCCTCATGTCCCACTATAAGTTACAGGAGTTGTGAAATGAATTTGTGGGCCAAAATCAAACTGCACATGCAATTTTTCTTTACTATGGCTGTTTACCTGGTGCACAATGGCCCTCAGAGACCTCGTGGGAAGGTGAGAGCTGCTGGATCGCAGTGGAATCAGGAGATCTGGTCTCCTCATCAAAATATTATTGCCAGACTTCCCCTGATTACAATTTCAAGTTCAAAATTTATGATGGATGAGGAGAGCAGGGTAGTCTTCAGCACCCCTTGGCATCAGAGAAAAATATCTGACAGAGACAGATAGCTGGATAGACCTTGATTCCCACCAGTGCTTGGAGTGGCCCCACGAGATCTTCAACCTTCCTATTCACCCTTATGTAATAAAACTTAAGAGGGAGCAAGAAAAGAGACCTCACCAATTGCATGTTTTTTAATGTTAGACCTCAGCATACTGGGATTGAAAATTGACAGGTACTGGTCACTTTTCTTCCTTCCTATGGGTGGATTAGAGTTAGGGGAGGGTGACAAATAGGCACGATTGGAGCTACATGAGAGCAGGAAACTTGCCAATCTTGTTCTACGGTTCTATCCCAAGCACCAAATTTAGTTTCTAACATATGAGAATCCCATAATGAATATTTATTGCATTTTTGAGTGAATGACCTATTTCTCCTAAAGGTTGACAAGAAACTCAGAAGACAGACTTATATAAATTTCGCCTAAATGGCTTTCTTTCAGCATTTCTTGACTCCTTCCATTATGAGCATGAGTCAGGTTATTCACTTGTATTAGATCCAATAAAATAATATAACTTAAGATCATTATCTTTGAAGAGATTCTAAAA
>VMDR010022017.1:0-16470 GCA_007922815.1 Macrotus californicus
TAAAAAGAACAAATGGTAGGTACAGAATAGGTAGGGTGTTAAGAACAGTATAGGAATGGAGTAGCTAAAGAACCTATATGCATGACCCATCAATATGAACTAACAGTGGGGGATTGCTGGAGGGAATGGCAGAGAGTGGAGGAGGGCAAAGGGGGAAAATTGGGACAATGATAACAGCATAATCAATAAAATATATTTACAAAGAATTGTTCCTTCTATGTCTGTGAAAAATGCTGTTGGAATTTTGATTAGGGTTGCATTGAATCTATAGATTGCTTTGGGTAATGTGGACATTTTAACATATTGATTCTTCCAGTTCATAAGCATGGATTATTTATCTGTGTCTTCAATTTCCTTTAATATATTATAGTTTTCAGTGTGTAAATGGGATTACTTACTTAATTTCTCTTTGTGATAGTTTGTTGTTAATGTATAGAAACACAACAAATTTTCCTATATTGATTTTGTACCTGCAAATTTACTGATTTTATTTATTCTAAAAGGTTTTTTTGGAAAGTGGAGTTTGTAGGGTTTTTTATATATATAAAATTGTCATCTTCAAATAATGACAGTTTTACTCCTTCCTTTCCAATTTGTAAGCCTCTTATTTGTTTTTCCTGCCTACTTTCTCTGGGGTTAGAACTTCCAATATTATAGTCAATGGAAGTGGTGAGAGTGGGCATCCTCATCTTGTTTCTGATCTTAGAGGAAGAGTTTTTAACTTTTCACTTTTGAGTATGTTAGCTGTGGGCTTGTCATAAATACCCTCTGATATGTTGAGGTACATTCTACCTATACCCACTTTGTTGAGAGTTTTTTTTTTGTCATAAAAGGATGTTGAATTTTGTCAAATGCTTTTTCTGCATTTATTGAGATGATGATATTTATCTTTCATTTTATTTATGTGGTGCTTCATTTCAGTTGGCTTGCAGATTGGTGAACCAACCTTCATCACTGGAATAAATCCCACTTGATCATTGGGCATGATTCTTTTAATGTAGTGTTGATTTCAGTTTGCTAATATTTTTTAGTATTTTTGCATCCATGTTCATCAGGGATATTGGCCTTTAGTTTTATTTTTTTGTGGTATCCTTGTTTGGTTTGGGTACCAGGGTAATGCTGGCTTTGTACAATGGTTTTAGAAGCAGGAGGTACAGGTAAGCTGTAATGAAGTGGAGGGAGAATGCAAACGTGTTATCCTTCAGTCTTCCCTGAGAGCCCTTCTGTTGCCTTAGATGTGTGGTAGACCAGAAGCCTTCCCCCCATACCAGAGGTCTAGGATAAATAAGCCTTTTTCACAGAAGGCTGGGGGTGTATTTCAGTCATCTATCTGTGCTATGCCCTGGGGGTGGTAGCCTGCCAAGAACTGTCTGTCCAATTATTTCAGTCCCATGGGGCTCAGAAAAGAAAGCATCTCTGTCTGCCAGAGCCAGACGATCAAGAGGCGTCCCCTCTGAGGACTGTGCACACACGGTGGCCTCAGCAGGGCAGCAGAGATTTACTCAGCCAGCTAGCTTCCCCGGATGGCATGGTTCACCCATTGTGTGGCCGACAAAATGAGGAAACTGACTCCTGCATCCATTCTTCTAAGTTCTGGGATGTGGTTCCATGAGCATAATCTCCTCAGACCAAAAGGAACATTAATTATAATGTTGGAGCTAATAGAACTACATGGTTTTCTACCTTCTTTGAACACCCTTAAATTACATTTTCGTTTTTCATTGGCTAGTTATTAATAAATGGATCTTATTTAAGTTCATACAGGTTTTCATAAATAGTCTTCAAAAATATTTAATTATTAACTACCACTAGTTAAACTCTACTTCTTAAGTACCATTTAAACAAGACTGCTCCCTGAAGGTGTCACTGTGCTTCTGTTTATGAGTGAGAATAACTTATATTTGCTTGGCATTGTACAGTTTTGAAAACTCTTTTGCATATATTTTCGCATGATACCTGCCCCCTGGAATATTTTCTTGCTTTTGTTCTTCATGATCACCATTTTCAGATGATAGAACCAAAGCTCGGAACGAGGAACTGGCTTGCTCTGCATAGCTGTGTGATAGAGCCAAGATGAGAATCCAGGTCTGACTCCAACATTCAAATTGACTAAGGCATCAACATGGGAGAACCAGGCATTTTTCAAGCACCTTCCATAGCCAAGTAATGTATACATTAATTAAACCACTCTATAACACTCTGAAATAAGTCAGAGATTTTACAGATGGGGGAACAGAGTCAGAGAGGCTGTGTCTTGCAGAAAGTCAGAAGTTATTAAGCTGTAGAGTTTAGATGTATTTTTCCGCCCTGTGTTCCATGATGCCATCCTCTGTTCCCTGAGAGCACTTCTGTAGCCTCTAGATGTGTGGTAAACCAGAAGCCTGCCCCTGTTAACTGTTTTAGCAACATAGTTAAAATGGGGGTCTGTATGATTTGCTTGCTAAGGTACACGAGTCTATAAAAGATCACTGCAAGTAGATTTGTTAAAGTTGGAGTTTCTAAAAAAGATAATCTACAAATATCTGAAAATTACACACATCCATTGAAGTTAAGTGGCCAAAATAGCAAAATACAGGGATTTGTCTTGTACCTGGCTAATTTGTTTTTCTTTGCTTCAGTGAAGACCGAGCGTCCTCTTAAAGGCAGGGAGTAGGAAAGGGTGAAAGCTTAGATATGGGAATGAGATTAAGAAGCTGTGCAATGCCTCACCCTCTTCCACTTAGTCCTAATGGCATCAGGTTATTCTTTTCTACTCTGGGAAAATTACAAAATGTAGTTCTATCACTTAGCTACTGCCACAGTAATTTTGTGTAACAAATGACCTCAGAATTCTCAGTGGCATGCAACCCTAAGCATTTTTTCTTGCTCATGAGTTTGTGGGTTTGCTGGAGTGGCGTTCATGTCTTTCATGCTCCTTCTGGGACCCACTGCTAGTCTGGGCAAGCTCTACTTGTGGCAAGGGCAGGGAGCAACAGAGCTGGCTGAAAAACACAAGGCCTCTGAAGTCTGGAACTGGCCCATTGTCATTTCCACCCATTTGCCAATGGCCAGCGCCAACTCAAGTGGCCAAGCGAAAGGCAAGGAGTGGGGACATATACTCCATGATGAGCAAAAGTGTGGATGTAGGGGGAGGTGAAAGTTAGGGAAAGTTAGGGCTATTTCAATCTACTGCAGTTTGCAGCAGAACATGTTTTGGAATTGGTCCTTTTAAATCAGTGACTTTGCATTTTTGAGTGTATGGGCCCCTTTTAGAACATGGTGAAAATTTCGAACATCTTCTACAAGAAAATATGAGGTCTGTCCAGAAAAAGTCCAGCCATTGTTAACATAAAGAGAACAGTTTGTGTGACATTGATGTAACCTGGCACCCAAGAGAGTGGACTGGAATGTGTGTGCATGAACAATGATGTCTTCACTGTACTGGTCAGTGGGGGCAGTACATGCCACTGAGTAAACATGTGTATTGTGTGGCCATTGCATTCAAAATGACTGAGCAAGTAGAGCAACAAATCTGCATCAAATTTTGCATTAAGCTTGAACATTCCTCCACAGAAACTATTTGGATGATTCAGAAGGCCGCAGCTATGGGCAACTGGTGATTGGTAGCTTCATCACAACAACACACCCACTTACACATCACGTCTTGTACAGAGTTTCTTGGTGAAACATCAAATCACCCAGGTGACTCAGCCCCACTACAGCCCAGATTTGGCACCCTGTGACTTCTGGCTTTTCCCAAAACTAAAATCACCTTTGAAAGCGAAGAGATTTCAGACCATTGAGGAGATTGAAGAAAATATGAGGGGGCAGCTGATGGTGATTGGGAGAACTATGTGAGGTCCCAAAGTGCCTACTCTGAAGGGGACTGAGGCATCATTGTCCTATGTACAATGTTTCTTGTATCTTCTTCAATAAATGTCTCTATTTTTCATATTACATGGCTGGATATATCTAATTTGGCTTTCAGCCTCCAGAGCATCTCTCAAATCCAACCACAGCCCAAGTTCAGGTAGCCTGTAGGACAGCCTTGTTCTGGGCATGGCCTCTCTTCTCCAGGCTAGGAGAGTGACAACACAGTGCTGCTCCTGCCACCTCCCAAGACCATTCCCTCTGCCGATTCCAGATGCTCAAAAATTTATAAATGTGAACACTCCGTAATGGATGGGGTCCTTTCTTCCTTTTGTAAAATTTTAAAATAGCATTATAAATCTTTTTTGACTATAAAAATTTTCTCAAAAGCTCATGGGTAAGCAAATGCTCTTTTCTGATATTATTTTTATCCATTCACAGCAAAATGTGAAGAATAAGGGTTGTAAAATACATTAACTTTAATCATCAAGTTAAATCCAATAATTTAAAGAATATTTTTTCTGGTTTCTCTTTGATATTTATTTATTTATTTATTTAATCCTCACCTGAGGACATGCTTATTGATTCTAGAGAGAGGGAAAGGGAGAGACATCAATGTGAAAGAAAAACATCAATTGGTTGCATTTCATAGGCTCCCTTGACTAGGGATTGAACCCGAAACATAGGCATGTGCCATGACCAGGAATCAAACTCATGACCCTTTGGTTTGCAGGATGACACCCAGCCAACTGAGCCACACTGGACAGGGCTGATGTTTGTCTTGGATTTTTAGATTTGTTTTAAGTGACTCATTCTCTGAAGAAATTGTTTTGATATTAAATAGTTTTCATGTCCTTAAACCCTCTGTAGCTGCCCCAAATTATTTTGAAGGTTTTTCTGATTTGTGAAATTATAAAGACTGCTGATGTACCCTAACTGCCCATTTGAAGCTGGAATCTTGAGATTTCTTCCCATCACTAAATAATCATCCAGACCCTGATTACCTCAAGCAGGTAATCCTGAGGCGTAAAGTAGCCATCACTGGTCAGCGGTGAACAGTGGATCGTTCTTCCTTATGTCACTGTGAAGTCCTTTTCTCATTTGAGGAACCTAAGAGACTTCCAGTCAGCACAGTGATCTTTAGGAGTTTACCGAGCATTTTAAGTGTGGACAGAGAGGAGATTCACCTTTCCTCTGCCTGATTACTTATACTCATCACTTTAACTTTCATATTAATAATAATTTGTTGCCCATCTGAAACTTAGGGATATGTCAGAAGTTAACTAGCCTTTTTTTGTCTTGTGAGCCCTTAACTGGACGTGTATAGAATTTTGTAGAAGCATTCTCTTCTTACCCTCCAATCCCAAGCCCTCCCCACCCCCACCCCACCCCGAATTTATTTGGCGGAGAACTCTGTAAGGTTGTCCTTTCCATTTTGGTGGGGATAGAATTTGAAGAAGAATGTGTCCTGCACTCCCACAGGTCCTTCAGGATTCATGGACTTTGCCCCACTGCATGGCCCAGGGTCTCCAAGACCAATACTTAGTGCACTAATGAAAACTCACAGCAGAGGGCGCTCTATCACATATCTCAAGGCTCCCTTTATGGAGATGTTCTGTCTAGTTGAAAAACCCATGGAAAAATTTCCTTTAATTAGGCTGGATTCACAAAGTGGAGAAATATCCCTTGCTCTTGAAATGAGGTCATCTTTTGCCTGCAGGAAGGACCGTTTGTTCTTGAAGGGGTGTTTTCCTCTTCCCCTTAGCCACCCCTTCACGTTATTGGGTCTAATTTGTGAAATTCAATTATAGAAGGGGTTAATTTTAGAGGAACCTTTCTGGGTTTTTGTTGTTGTTGTACTGTTCTGTTTTTGTTTGTTTGTTTGTTTGTTTGTTTGTTTTTTACCAAATGTACAAAGTGGTAGAGACATTTGAACACTATCTTAGCACCCTGCTTGAAGGATTAGCCTGGAGAGGATTATTGTCAAACATCTGTTTTTCTTTCTGTCAGGCACTCTGCTTAGTCTGTTTTATAAAGAAAATATTTAAATAGTCACAAAAACCCAATAAGGAAGATATGTTTGTTAGTGCCGTCTTCCAACTGGGGAGATGGAGACACTGAAATTAAGGGACTGGCTGTGTGACCTCGAGCAAATCACTGTACTCCTCTGGACTTTACCTTGATCATCTGTAAAACAAAGGCATTAGATTAAATGGCTTTCAAAATCGCCATTTCCTCCAACTTCCAGAAAAAATTGAATCACAAGCACTGAACTAGAGTTATCATGAAAGTGGGAGATCTTTGTTGTATGAGGTGGGGGTGGTGATGTTATTGATGAGGAACCAGGGCTGTGTTTTTGTCCATTGTTTAAAATTCCCTGAGCTGCGCCTATAGCATGTTGGGAAGCTGGCTCAGTTTACCATCAATAGATGTTAAAATGCCAAGTCTGATTTTAGCAATAACTTTCCTCAGTTCCCTGGTAATGTTGGCATGAGAGATGCAGTAGTGATTCTGAACTTGGCCATTTAGTGTATGTGTCTCCTCTTCTGTGACATGTATTAGCAAACTGTGAGTGTGTGGAATTATAAAAAATGAGATGAATCTCATGTTGGTGTTTTACTGATAAAAATTTACTAAATAATCTGATTTGCCCCTCTTCTTAAAAAAGTTCTCAAAGAGGAAAAAGATAGAACTTCTGGTGACTGATCTTCTTAGATGGAAGTTTTATTTTCTGAAGCATCAGCCAACTGCCAGAAGCCTTATTGTGAGTCTGTTCTCATGGTTTTGTGTTCTTTGATACACCTCTCCTTGGGCCCTGGATGCGGGTGCTACTTAGCGGGAATGGGGAATGAGGCAGGAGAGGAAAAGCCACACTAAGTGGTTCTTAGGCAACAGTGGGTATATCTCGGTTGCATCCAAACTGGCCAAGTATGTTATTAAACATGGGGTGATTATTGAAATGTTACTTTTGGTTTACAAATCATGTGACAAGAATCATTTAACAGAGAGAAAAAAACTTATGGTATGAGGGATAGACTTTTCATTGGTGGATATATTAAGCTGTGCCATATGAAGCTGCTGTGGGACAGGCAAGGGCTAGGCTGGGAAAAATAAATTCAGGAGTCATCAGCATATTGATGGTATTTATATCTGTGATTGAGATCACTTCAGGAGAGAATGGGTGTGGGGCAGGGGGCTTTGCAGTATTCAGAGGATTTGTAGAGGAGGAGGAACCAGCAAGGTAATTAGAGGAGAGAAAATGTGTCCTCAGGTCAATAACGGCACACACATGTGCGCATAGTAAGTACTGTTACAAGTCCTGGTTCCAGCACTGCTTCTCATAAGTGAATTCTCCTCCTGAATAACCTTGCCCGGCCAAGATGTTATTTTGTCAGAGGAAGCAGCAGGAGCTAAGCTGAGATGATGATTCATTATCTGTTAATGGTTTCCCCCTGTGGTTTTCCTCTATTTCTCACAGCCGCACCCCCTTTTAGTTCCATATGCTAGAAAATTCATCTCTGTATAGTCTCCAGAATTCTCAAGACTTCTGGACTTTTCTTGACACATGGAACTGGGAACTCCTATGGCAATTCAGAATCAATGACTGTTAGACTGTGTAAAATTTGATTAACTCCTCTAGGAACATGTTTGTGATTTTTTTTTTTTTATGTCAACTGGGCTGGGTCACAGGGTCCCCAGAGAGTTGGTCAAACATTATTCTGGATGTTTCTGTGAGGGTTTTTGGATGAGATTAACATTTCAGTCAGTGGACTTGGGTAGAGCAGATTGCCTTCTTTAATGTGGGTGAGTCTCAATCCAATCAGTTGAAGGCCTGAATAGAACAAAGAAGACTGACCTTCCCCTGAATAAGCGATAATTCTCCAGCTGACTGGTTTGGACTTCCTCTGCAATATTAGCTTTGCCTGCCTGATGAGCTTCGCGCTGGAACATGGGCTCTCCCTGGGTCTCCCACACCAGTGGCTCACCCTGAAGGCTTTGGACTTGTCATCCTCCATAATCATGTGAGGCAATTCCTTATTCCCATTATTTCTCTCTCTCTCTCTCCCTCTCCCTCTCTCTCCCTCCCTCTTTCTCCCCCCTATTGATTCTATTGCTAACACAATGCTTTTAGCACTATTCTATACCACCTGTCTCTTTATTCACGTGAACTGCAAAGGCCTGGTCAGGCACTATCTAATATTGTACTGTGGAGGTACCCATTTGTTTCGGGATGGAGGCCTCAGTACTGCATACATCCAGTGGAGATTTATTGCACAGACCCCATGCTGGAAGTGCTGCCATCTAGATGGTTATAAGGTGCCTTGGGCAAGGAAGCACTGTTTTTACGCCATTCTATTAACTCTATGAATTCTGCCCAGCATAGCAGTGCAGACCAACAGCCTTCTTGGTTGCTTTGACATGCTTTTCAGATTGCTTCCTGGCATTAGTGAACAGAAAGCAAGGGAAGAATGAAAGACTGCCCTTTGGATTTCCTTTGTTTTATCAAGTACACATTCAGTGGCTGAAAAGATGCCCTAGAGCATTTGTGGGCAATTTTCACTCTTTGTTCTAGAAGACATCTTCTCACACTTTAGCTCATTTAAACCTCACAGAAATCCAAAGAAGGTGCAAAAACAAGATTTCTTGGGGATGAAGTTTAGCCATTAGGTACCAGAAGAGCTGTACTGTGGTAACACTGGTGATTGACTTTGGCAGCAAACCAGTACTGTGGTGAAGGAGGCCTGGAGTGGTTCTGGGGCGGGGCAGCAGGGTCCTGGGGGCAGCCAAGTGGATCGAAGAGGCGGGGACTGTGCAGCACCTACCCCAGCACTGTGTGGGACTAAGAAGGAAGCAGGGGTAGGTGGTGGTGCCATTGTCAGCAGAGGCCAAGCTCAGGGTCTCTAGGACCAGGTTATATGGGAAGAGCTGACTCCCATTCATTGGCCAAGATGCACCAACAGCACCTGGTCTCCTGGCTACAACAAGGGGCTGGGGCCAGGGGTCCTAATGACTATTAATGTAATGGGAGGATGCTGGAAAAACCTTAATGTGGTTCCCTATGTCAGCTGTGGTTCAGACATTGTTTCCTAGTGACAAGTGCATCAAACAGAAGAGTTTGTCCACAAACCTAAAAATCAACAAGTGATTTGGAAAATTCTAGAACAATGTGAAACATCATTTAGCCATTTTGACAAGTATGTCATCTTTATGCACGCACATATGTTATATAGAGAATAGAAAAGAATAAATTTAAAATTCTGATATGTATTTTTGTATCAATTTATATTAACCTTGGTATTTTGAATAAAATCATGGAATAGTCTCATTTTAAAAGGAATGAGCTGAGGGTGCCTGCCTCCAAGTACTGGGCTTTTCCTTCCAGTCTGGTCCTTGGTATTGTTTTTGTCCCTGCACACTTTATACTCAGAGACTGGCAGCACCCAATCAGACCTTTCACCTTGAGTCTTGTGTTCTCCCTAGAAACTGTCTTAGTTAATATACAAACAGAAGAAACACTGAGTTAGGCTAGCCAGGCATTGAGTGAAATGTAGTCATTTTCAGACAGGATAGTCTTTTTGTCAGAAAGAGAAGTAGGTTCAGAAGCTTTGACTATTATTTGTATATAAAGAGGGAAGTATGACAAGGCCAAGCTTATGAGAATAGAGGGATGGCATAGGATTGTGGTAAAAAAAAGATCTGTGGAACTACACAGACCTGGGTTCAGGTTCAAATTTTCACTCTTCCTTTTACTACTTGTGAATTCATGGCCCAGTTGCTTAACTGCTGGCCTCCGTTTCCACATCTCTAAAATTGGCATAATAATATCTATCACATGGGTTTATTGTAAAAATTAAGAGAAATAATTTTTTCTTAGCACAGAGCCAAAAACATAGTAATTGCTGAATAAATGTGTGCAATTATTGTTAAGTGGTTATAGGCAGTAAATAATCAATTCTGTTCTGGCTTTGTCAGAAACATTTCTTGGTTCAGAGGTGCTCTGGTTTTTGGTGTTTGTTGCTGACCATCCCTGTGGTTTTTAGAGCAGTTTATAAATGCTCCTCCAGGTGACTCATGCATGATGTGGAATAAACCATCAAAGTCCGCCTTTGGCCTCAGGACCACCCTTCCCAGAATGTGTTGCTCACTTGAAAGGGCATAAAAATACCAGTCAAGCCTGTTTCAGGGTTCAGAAATATTACTGCTCTCTCTGTCCTAATCCCTCCTTCCTCCTGCATTCATGCTGTCTGTGGTGCCCTCTGATTCTGACTGTGGCTCAGCCCCGGGGCTGCTTTAGCGAGGGGGCTGTTACCAAAGCCAATGTGAGTAAAGGCCTGAGACAGTGTGCTTGTTCATCCACTCTGCCATTGTCAGGAGAAAATTGTGTCTGCTGAGCCAACTGAGAAGAGGACCAGGAGGAGAATGAGAGAGACATCAAGTAGAACAGAGGGGACCACCCAGACTCACTCTCAACCACCCCCCAGGTGCACCAGGGAGCCCAACCTCACTGGCTCCCATGGACACCTGGGGAGGCAATGCTACTGAGGTTTGTCCTCTGCTTAATTGTTGCAGTAGATATCTGATACAACCAGACAGGGTGGAAACTTTTTTAGCAGCCAATTTTTCTACGAGGAAAATATTGGAACCTGTATTTTAAAACTTTTATATACCAAATAGGCTTGATGCCTTAAAGGGAATGTAGCTCAGGCTGACAGGTCCTCAGAAGTGCCAACCAGATTTTCAGTTCATGGCAGGATGTCGTTATTTAAAGTCCATTGGGAAATAAAACCCGTGTACTCATTTGAAGCTGCTTGTAAGTGACAAAACGATCACCTGCAAGGCTAAGGACGGGTGTGGGAAGGGGACTTCCGTTTCCCTGCTGGTAAGCGCTGAGACTAGTGAGAGCCCAGTCCTCGAGCCACTGCTAGGCAAGACCTCCGAGTTGATGGAGACTGGTGGGGGTGATGCTGCTGTGTCAGCAGGACGGCACCAAAGGGCAGTCACATTGGAGATTCCAGTGCCAGGGACTGTGGCAGAGCAGATATTCTTGGTCACCAGGGTCTTCCTCTGATGCCTGTCTCCTGAGCATTTAAGAATCTGAGCACAAAGTACACTGTCCACTGCTCTTCCCACATTGTATCTGGAGGGTCACTTTAGGGGGAAAAGGGGTATCACCTATGAGCCCGTGATTCTTCTGCAGGCAGCAAGTGGGGCTTATTCTTTTTTTGTTTATGAACTGTATGGCATGTAGTTGGACACCAAGAGTGAATGAATGAACTAATGAATGAATGAATGATGTATCATTAAGTATTTACCATGTGCTGAATGTTTTATTTGTTGGACGTAATGTACTTTGGAGACTGCAGAAAGAGAAAGAACGCCTATGTGATACTGGACAAGTGACATAATATTTAGAAGCCCCAGTTTGCAAATATATGAAGGGCAGTAATAAAAAAACCTGCCTCATGGAATTGGAATGAGAATTAAGCAATCAGGCCTAAAGGACTTGACGTTGTGCCTGGTACACAGGGCTAATAGCAAGTCAGTGGCGGTGGTGATGCTGAGGATGAAATCTACACTGTAATCGTGTAGATTATACATACAGATGTAAGTCTCCCCGAAGGGGACTTAGGAAGACAGCTGAGAGGAGATGTTATGAGAAGTGCACGGTCCCAGTGGGAGTCCAGGCCAGGGTCCTGCTGCAGCTGGGAAAGGCTGGGAGGGCCGTTGCAAGGCAGAGTGGGCAGAGCAGAGGGGACCTAAGGGGGGACTCTGAGGAGTGGGTGGCATTTGAAGGGTGGGCGAGATTTGACAGTGCCAGTTTGGGTGACAGACATTGGGTCTTCAGGGAACTCTGAGAAGGTGCCGATGTCCCAGGGTGTGTGGATCTGGGAGAGCTTGGTGAGGAAAGTGGACCTGAAACTGCCTTGAAATAAAAAGGATGGAATATACATGGGACTGAGTATAGTACAGAAAGCCTTTATTTCTTGGACCCTTTTAAATTTTACTCCTACATTCTGAATAGATATAATGCATTGCAGAATACATCTTCAGTTTCTTCTCCTGCTTTTTCCTCCTATACCTTTTCATGTTTAATAAAAGGTCCTGCATTGTGGATTTGAACAGATTTGCGTTCTAATTTCAATGCTGATGCTTATTTATAGTGTGACATCAGAAAAGATATTTTGGTTTCTGGATCTCGATTTTCTCATCGGTAAATGGGAAAATAATTCCTACTTTAGAAGGTTTGTGGGAAGGTCAATTAAGGCAATATATGCAAATGGTTCTGTTCAGGAATTCCTAATAAATCATGGTGACCATCATCATTTAATTTTTATTCCTCTGCCAGTCAAGTTAGAGACCCTTTTACCCCATTTCAGGCCCTGAGGATAAACCAGTTAAACTCAAAAGTTCTGAGTGACCCCATATGGCTCAGCAACCTCACTCTTTGGCTGAGTGGCTTTCCTGTGGGACAGTGAGTTGGTTACTGTCATATGCCACATGAAGGCCTTATGGATGTCGCCACTGAGCCTGCTGTTTCCCTAGGCCCTCATCTACGGCTGTCATGGGGCTCCACATTCCACATCTTGCCTTTTACCAGCTGGTGGCCACACCCAGAGCTGACATCCAAGGCTCAAGAGAAGGATCTAGCCCCTCAATTTACACCAACCTCTGGTGGACTGGTTGGTGCTAGTGACTAAATGTTCTGGTCATCACCCTTGGCCTCACCCTCACAGGCATGGATTTGCAGGACAAGTGAGTAGGAGGTGACTTACCAATGCCTGTCCGTGAGGACTATAACTTAGAGACTGGCAGCACCTGGACTGCGATCAAAGGGCCCACACAAGTAACAGAGAGTGAGGTATTTAGAAACAGATTCTGTTATAATATTCATTTTCTAGAGAAATAAAGTTCACTAGTAAATCTGTGTTTCTCAACATGGGAGCTGGGCATCTTGGGTTGGGTCAGTTCTTTTGGCATAGTACTGAACTACTCTTATAACACTCTTGTCTTTCACGCAGTAAATAATACACTTAGCACCAAAAAGTGCCAGAGCATTTTCAGATATTCCTGGTTGGAGGGTAGCAGCAGAGGGGGGTGTGGGTACAGCAATGATGCGCTTGGTAGAGAATCACTGTGTGTTCAGCCAGACAGAAATAGTGAACAACTTTTTATAAACACATCTAGAGGAAAATTTAAAGTAAAAAGCCCGCTTAATAAAAATAATTAATGAGCATTTAACTTGCCACTCAGTCTACCTCTTGCCTTTCTTTAAGACTGGCAGGTAGCAGATTCCATTCCACTGACGTGTGCACAACAGGTGCTCTGGGCCAGGCACTGGCTGCTCAGTGGGGAACCAGGTGCAGTTTTGCCCCTCAGGAGCTACACTTGCAGGCCTCACCACCTCCGGCTTTGGGACACTGGGCAGGCTGGGCAGGGAACTTCCATTTACCCTCTACCCTGCTCTGGAAGGGGTAGGTCTTTCTCCCATTTACCTGGGCTCTTGTAAAGCAGTATTTAGCCCTATAAGATCCTAGTTGATGGGTTTATCTTCTTTTCACCCTTGGAGTAAGATGGGAAAGGTCATGTAAACAGAAAGGATATTAAAAATATTTAATAAATGCTGTGTCACAGATGCCCAGAATTCACAACCAGTACTGGCCGTGACCATGGCCGTGGCAGTGGAAGTAGATCTGTGGGGGCCCTTTCTGTGCTGAGAGTTACCTCGCTGGTGCCGGTGAGGCCACCTCAAATAATGTGCTGGAGAAGTGGCTATTTGCCATACGTTTTAGTGGTTTAACAATAAGTAGGCTTGTTCATGCTCACCACTGAAAGTCAGCCTTGTGTGTCAGTCCTTTTCCGGGTGTGAGATTTCCCAGGTCTCCAAGCTCTGAGCCCAGGGCTGAGTCTCCCATCCCTCTAGGCAGCTTGCTGTTTCCAGCCTGCCAGCTAGGTGTCCTCACAGGCACTGTTAGTGGCACACAGGATGGACATGCTGCTTTTTAACGCTTTCGGTAGGAGCGCTCTTTCTGCCACGACACTCGCACTGTATGAGGTGAGCCATTGTGAGCCATTGTATGGGAGCCGGATATATCCGGTGCTCATCCACACAGGTCATCAGATGGGCGCCAGATATATCTGGTGCTCGTACCGAAAGGGTTAAAAGTGTGTTCAGTTAGCCCAGGACTAACACTATAAACACATCTAATAAGGATGTAATAAGTTTTTAAGCCAAAACATGAGGTGGTTTCTCCACCAAAGAGAAAGTACCAGTGCTGCTCTTTCTCTGTTCATACAAACAAGCCCTTGAGGTATCTTTTTAAAGGTGGCTCCACCCTCCTTTGGAACAGATCACTTACACCCAGCTGGCTCTTGGGAACACTGCTCCCACCCCTGATTCATAGTGTTTTTGCTTTGTGGTTTCAAGACAAACCTCTAACATTTGTCCAATGTAGCATTTTGTGGTCACATACATGTGTGTGCAGAGCTTATTGAAGTTGATTGCATTCTTGTTTTACAAATTGCAACCTTTTGAGATTTTCTTTTGGTTTTCTTTGGTGAGATCACTTTTCAGTCTTGAAAATCTGTCAGCATCACAAGTCTGTTGGCTTTTGTGTGTTTAATATAAAAATTGCTTTGATATCTGTTCTTCTTACCTCCAACTTGGTAAGAATGCTTTTGCATAGTGCTCTGTGCTTGCACAGCAGATACTATAGTCTACAAATGTGTTTGATTTCTGTTCACTGGTTTATTTTAGGATAGCTTTTTAGTGTAGCATGGTGGAAATGGATGCCTTTGAATCCTTTGGTAATCAACAGCCCAAATAACAACATGCAAAGGGGTATTCATCCCAATTACAACCCTAAATGTCTATTAGCATTTGAAAGAAAAATCTGCCTGAGATGAGAGAACTGCAGAACGGACTGTTTAACAACATTTGTGGGGTCTTAAGTCATTGAGTGCCCTTTGCTCTTGGCTTTAGGCAAAAGGACCTAATTGGTCACTGTCTTAGAGAAAAGAAATTTGTGCTTCTAAGACTTTGTAATTTTAGTCAAATTAGAACTTTATTGACTTGTACTATTGAAACTCTGCCCAGGAATAATTTTTAAAGAGATAATTATTTAGTCACAAATCAAAGCTTCAGTAAAAAGGAAGTGTCACTGAGCAAAAATGGAGAGTACTTCCTTTGATGTGTAATATTACACAGTTTGTTCCTCTTTAAGATTAGGAGAGGCCCATTCTGGATCTTCCTGGTCTCTTATGGTTCTGAGCTTTTTTTCCCTTCCTTTTATTGATTGATTGGGAGGGAGAGAGAGAGAGAGAGAGAGAGAGAGAGAGAGAAAGTCAATTGGTCGTTCCATTTATTTATGCATTCATTGGTTGATTCATGTATGTGTCCTGACCTAAGATTGAACCCACAACCTCTGAGCCATTTCTTGATCTCTCTTTCCAAAGTCCTGACTGAAGGCTCTTGAGAACCAGAGAGAAAGTAGGGACCTTGGGGGATTTGTACCCAGGAAGTGACATTGGATAGGAAAGGAGATGTGATTCATGATGGAGAGGGCGGGGCAGAATGCGCAGTGAGGGACGGTAAGAAGACATGGAAACAGGACCAGTCTGATGCCTGGATGAATTTACAGGAATAGCTCCAAGCACTATGTACAGCCAGCCTGGCACATGACTTTTTTGTTATGATGAGCTTGGGTAGAAGTTTATAATGATGGTAACAGTAATAGCTAAATTTTACTGAGTGCTGAATATCTGCCATTTTATTATATCAAGTGTTTTGGTTGGATTATCCCCTTTAATCTTTATAGCACCCTTAAGAGGATGAAATTTATTATCTTTGTTTTTCTGTTGAGGAAACTGAGGCTTAGAGAGAATTAGAAACTCAATGTTAAAAAAAAGTAATCATTACAGCGGAAAAAGGGGTTTGTTATATTTACTCTTCTTTTAAACAAACTGTCTTTGGGAGCCTATTAGAGACCATCTCTATGGGAAAAGTCTGATTGGGATGTGACAGAGATGGCATAAATGTGAAGGTTGAAAATACTTGAAAATAGGCTTCCACTATTTGAAAATCTCACATTATTCAAAGTCGAAGAGGTCAGAATTTATCAGTTTGTTTTATTTTTTTATTGCAAGACTTGGAGCTTTTAAATAGTAACATGTGTCACAAATTTTCTAGAAGGGGATCTAGTGCATATTTTCAAACTTGGGCACAGAACAAACTAACCTTCTTTCTTCTCCCTCTCTTTCTCCCTTCCTACATTTTTTTCTTTATAGGGAATATCTGTTAACTTCTCAAAAAATATATACGAAACACCTTTTGGAAAGCAAGGGTGACAGTGTAGAGTGTATGACTAAAGGCAAATGATCTAGGTGCCCTACTTAGTTGTACTGCCAGCTCTCCGTAATTCAGGGTAAAATCTCATTTCTCTGCCAAAGATTTCCCTCTATAGTTAGGAATGTGTGTCTTGTACTGTATCGCAGAGATGAGTTATTGTGAATAGTTAAGTGAATGTTAAAACATATTTCATTGTGGACACTAAACTGATATGAAGGCATTTTGTATAGAAAAGTATTACAAAAGTATGTTGTCATTCTGCAATGATGGCCCCA
>VMDR010022018.1:0-16470 GCA_007922815.1 Macrotus californicus
CACTTATTTACTTTTGTTTTTGTTTTCAGTATCTATTAAGTACATTGACATAGTTGAATTTTTCTTGAAAATGTTGCTTTTAAATTGGCAAAAAATTACTTATACCTGAGGAAAAAAGGTGATTAAAAATCATAAAATTTATTCTCCACCTTGTAAAAATTGAATCTTTTCTCAAGACTATAGAATACTGAATTATTTTTTGCAGCTGATGATTATTAATCTTGACAGTCAAAGTGAATAGCACTCTGATCTTGCAGAACCTCAAGTTATTGTTTTGTTTTTCTAAGTTTTGCATTTCAATACTGTTTTCTTTATACAGTGACAAGTCAATAAACAAGTCCTTCAGAAATGAAGTTTCATCATAGCCAAATTGACCAAAATTGACAGAATTGATCTAGAATAAAACAGCAGTGTGAGCTCCTTGACATAAGTCTTAGCAATGATGTTTTTGGATTTGAGACCAAAAGCAAGAGCAACAAAAACAAAAGTAAATAAGTGGGACGACATCAAACTACAAAGCTGCTGCACAGGAAGGCACATTGATAATCAGCAAGATAAAAAGACAACCTATGGAGTGGGAGAACATATTTGCAAATTACATATCTGGTAAAGGGTTAATATCCAAAATATATGTGGAACTCATACAATTCAGTGGCAAAAAAACCTAAACAATTCAATTAAAAAATGGGCAGAGGATCTGATTAGGCATTTTTCTAAAGAAGACATACAAATAGCCAGAGGTACACGGTAAGGTACTCAACATCACTAATCAACAGGGAAATGCAAATCAAAGCCACAACGCAAATCTAACCTCACGCCTGTCAGAATGGTCATCATCGAAAAGGCAAGAAATAACAGATATTGGAGAGGATGTGGAGAAAAAGGAACTCTTGTTCACTGTTGGTAGGAATGTAAATTGGTCCAGCTACTATGGAAAATGGTATGAAGGTTTTTCAAAAAATAAAAAATAGGAGAGAGAAGCCTTATAACCTCAGACAGACAGAAGAATCAGCTTCGGCACATTCTATCTGGTAAGGAGTGCGGTAGAGACCCAAGAGTGCAGACTGGGCACCCACAGGCAGCAGCACAGGAGGGGTAATTAAGTGGCTGGCTGGATCTCTCTGAGAAAAATGGGGTCTAAACCCTAGAGCAACAGAACCCAAAAAGTACACAGATAACAACCAGCAGGGAAAAGTGGCAGGGCTGCAGAGACAGATGACTGGAGATGCAAGAGCTGTTTAAAGGTCCAACACACAAATTTTCATTTGTAGCCACTTACCCTGGACTCTGGCAAAAGTGGGAGCAGAGTGGGCTGGTGACACCAGAGGAGAGACTGAGGACTGAAGGCTTGGGGAGAGAACTGAGAGAGTAGCCACCAGGATCCTGGTGCTGATTCAACCCTCATACACCTGCAACCATCCTGCTCAGGCAGACCACTCCCCTCCAAGCAGCAGCAGCCTGATGGGAAACAATAGCCCCCACCCCAGGAGAGATTCAGCCCTGCCCTATGGTGCTTAAACTTGACTGCTGAGTGCAGACTGACTAGACTAACAACTTAAGGAGCCAGACAGGGGCAGTAGATCCCTGGAAGTCTTGACCTAGCTGCCTAAGATCAGATGAGGTCAATATCTGACATCACCAGAGGTGGATCCAGAGAAAAAAACAATGGTAAATACAAGAGGCTACTGGGACAAAATCCACTGTGGTCTTCTCCATGTTTTGTGATATTTTGTTTCCTGCATAGCTTTTTAATATTCATTTCTTTTCCATCAAGTTTGTACATATTAAATCACTAGATTTATACTATAGTGTATGTCAATTCACATATTTTGCCCCTCCCTTCTCCTACCCCATTTTACCTTCCTCTTTCCTCACATTATTTTCACTCCAAATTTTGCTTTCTCTCTTGCTACAACTTGTTTCCCTTCCACACTCTTACCGTTTTCCCCTGTCCAGACACACAAAACCAATTTTCTTGTCAATGGTCACCCACACCCTTTTTCATGCTCTTAAAATACCCACCTTCTCTCTCCACCTTTAGCAATCTTTGCGAGTTGGTTGTGGGTCGGGTCGTTGTTGTTGCACTTTTTTTCAATTTTATCTCTAGAGCTTCACTAATTTTGTATTTCAAATATCAAATTTACTGGTCCACTCTCCTACTCATTTTTTCATCTCAAATTTTTAAGTTTGCCATCTTAGCCTGTGTTTTTTTTTTCATCTTTCTTCTATTTCTCTTTCATCATACCCTTTTATTTTCTTTATTATCCTTTTTTCTTTTTCCTTACATACAAAATTTTAATTTTTCTCTGTCTTATCCTGGTTTTTGTTCCTTACTCTTAGTATTCCCTCTCTGTCTATTATTTCAAAATCACTTCCCATTCTTCTAAACATCTCTTAAACTTTTCTTTGTTTCTTTTTTCCCTCCTATTCCCATATCACCTATATTAATTTTAGCTCATTTGTTGTTGATAGTGCTGTGCTGGATCTTTCTCTCCAATTTGGCCCCTATATTTTTATTAATTATTTACTATTTTTCCTTTGTTTTCTTTCTCTCTCTCACTTAATTTTATTTTATATTATTTTCATTTCTGTTTAAACCTAATATTCTTAGTCCATTCCACATTCTTCATTCCCTTCTTATTCACGATGTAAATTTTACTTTCTCTCTTCTCATTGCTCCAACTCCCAACTCTTATTAGTGCTCCTCCCTTTACCCTCTCAAAATCATTTTTCTTTCAGTAGGTCATCTCATATCCACTCTCCTTCCTTATAATAATCTTAATCTCTTTACACCTTATTAACACTTGTTCATTTGCTGTTGATAGTGGTACTGAGGGGTTGGGGGGGAGTTATTTTTGTGGGTGTGGGTTTGTTTCCTGGGTTTTTGGTTTAGTTCTGGCAGCACCTGCACAACAGCACACACAATGTGGTGGGCAGAGTGAAACCTCAGTCAACCAGCTGGAGGGAAGCACCCACCAAAGAAAGATCCAACAATAATCAAAACTCAGTTATATCCAGAGAACCAACATAAACAGCATAAAGGACATCCCAAGAGCATCTAGTTCAGGTGATCAAAGAGACTGAATCACTGAATCTCACAGACTTCCTACCATAGAATTCACACCATAAAATCAGGAAGTCAAAACAGATCAATTTAAGGAGCAGAAGCAAACAAAAAGAGTCTTGCAAATAATGGGAAGACAAAGAAACAACCCTAATAAAAAGGAAAGGAGAAATCCTCAAAAAGAATGCTAAATGAAATAGAGGCAAGTCAACTATCAGATATGGAGTTCAAAACAATGGTTATAAGGGAGCTCAATGAGCTCAGTGTGAATTACCAGAAACGACAGGGAAACTACAAGGAACTTACTGCAAACTACATCAGCATAAAAAAGGACATAGAAACAATCAACAAGGGCCAAGAGGAAATGAAGAACAAAATTTCTGAACTGAAGAACACAGTAGAAGGAATCAAAATCAGGCTAGATGAAGCAGAGGATTGAATCAGCGAGCTCGAGGACAAGGTAGAAAAACACTCCCAGAAAAAGCAAGAATAGGAAAAAAAGACTCAAAAAGAATGAAGAATGATTAAGGGAACTGCAGGACAACATGAAATGTAATAACATCTGTATACTAGGGATACCAGAAGAAGAAAAGGAAGAAGGAATAGAAAACCTATTTGAAAAGTAATGATGGAAAACTTCCCTAATTTGATGAGAGAAAAAGCCACACAAGTCCATGAAACACAGAGGGCCCCAATCAAAAGGAACCCAAAGAGGTCTACTTAAGCAACATCAGAATTAAAATGGCAAAATTCAAGGGAGAAACAGTAAGTAACATACAAGGGAGTCCTGATAAGGCTAGCAGCTGACTTCTCAACAGAAACATTACAAGCCAGAAGGAAATGGCAGGAAATATTCCAAGTAATGAAAAGGAAAGGCCTGCAACTGACACTACTCTATTCAGAAAGGCTCTCAGTTAAAATGGAAGGTGAAATCAGTTTTCCAGACAAAAGAAGGCTAAAAAGATATTTCTCCACAAAACCAGAAGTGCAAGGTATGCTAAAGAAACTGTTTTAAGAAGATGAAGACAGAGAGAGAGAGAGGAACACAGGTACAAAGGGAGTAAAATGGCAATGAATAAGTACATATCAATAATAACCTTAAATGTAAATGGATTAAATGCTGTAATCAAAAGACACAGGGTAGCTGAATGCATAAGAAAACATGACCCTCACATATGTTGCCTACAAGAGACCCATTTCAGAACAAAAGACCTACACAGACTGAAAGTGAAGGGCTAGAAAAAAATATTCCAAGCAAATGGACAGGAAAAAAAAAACCACCTGTGGTAGCATTACTTAGAGCAGACAAAATATACTTCAAAACAAAGACCATAACAAGAGAAACAGAAGGATACTTCATAATGCTCAAGGGAAGAATACATCAAGAAGACATAAATATTGTAAACATGTATGCACCGAACATAGGAGCACCCAACTATGTAAGGAAATTTTTGGAAGACTTCAAGAAAGATATAGACAGCAACACAATTATAGTAGGGGATTTTAACACCCCACTGTCAACAATAAATAGAACTTCCAAACAAAATATCAACAAGGATATTGTGGAACTGAATGACACATTAGATCAAATGGACTTAACTGATATATATATATATATATAACCTTTCATCTCAAAGAAAGCAAAATACACATCTATTCAAATGCACATGGAACATTTCAAAGATAGACCTCGCGATAGGACACAAAACAAGCCTCAACAAATTCAAGAAAATTGAAATCATATCAAGCATTTTCTTGGACCACAAGGGCTTGAAACTAGAAACCAATGTCAAGGAAAAAATTCAAAAAATATTCAAACTCATGGAGATTGAATAGCATACTATTGAACAATGAATGGGTTAAGAATGAGATCAAGGAAGAAATCAAACACTTTCTGGAAACAAATGAATATGAACACACAACAGTCCAAAACTTATGGGACACAGTGAAGGCAGTCCTGAGAGGGAAGTTCATAGCAATACAAAACTACCTAAAAAAGATAGAAACATTTCAAATAAACAGCCTAACTGTACATCTACAAGAACTGGAGGAACAACAACAAACAAAGCCCAGAGCCAGTAGGAGGAAGGAAATAATCCAGATCAGAGCAGAATTAAATGACACAGAGATTAAAAGAACAAATCAAAGGATCAATAAATCCAGGTGCTGGTTCTTTGAAAAGATAAACAAAATCGACAAACCTTTAAGCGGACTCATCAAGAAAAAAAGAGAGAGGACACAAATAAACATAATCAGAACTGTAAGAGGAGAGATTACAACTGATACCACAGAAATACAAAGGATTGTAAGAAATCACTATGAAGAACTATATGCCAAGAAATTTGAAAACCAGGGTGAAATGGACAAAATTCTAGAAACACATAATCTTCCAAAACTGAATGAAGAAGAAGCAGAAAGCCTGAACAGACTGATAACAGCTGGTGAAATTGAAGCAGTAATAAAAAAACTCCTGTCACACCAAAGCCCTTGACTGGACAGTTTCACAGGAGAATTTTACAAAACGTTCCTTACAGGAAGAGCTAACCCCTATCCTTCTCAGACTATTCCAAAAATCCAAGAAGAGGAAGACTCCCAAACCCTTTTTATGAAGCCAGCCTCATCCTAATCCCAAAACCAGACAACAACACAACAGAGAAAACTATTGGCCAATATCGCTGATGAACATAGATGCTAAAATCCTCAACAAAATATTGGCATCAAAAAAGGCTGTGAGGTTGTGGAGAAAAGGGAACCCTCGTATATTGTTGGTGGGAATTCAGACTGGTATAGCCATTGTGGAAAACAGTATAGAATTTCCTCAGAAAACTAAAAATTTAACTGTCTTTTGACCCAGCAATTCCACTGCAGGAATTATACCCTAAGAGCCCTAAAACACTAATTGAAAAGAACCTACACACCCCAATGTTCATAGCAGGACAACTCACAATAGCCAAGTGCTGGAAGCAACCTAGGTGCCCATCAGTCAATGAGTGGATCAAAAAACTGTGGTACATTTACACAATGGAGTACTTACTACACAGCAGAAAGAAAGAAGGAGCTCCTGCCCTTCGTGACAGCATGGATGGAACTGGAGAGCATTATGTTGAGTAAGATAAGCTAGGTGGTGAAGGATAAATACCATATGACCTCATCTTTAACTGGAACCCAATCAACGAAACAAACAAGCAAGAAAATATGACCAGAGACATTGAAACAAAGAACAAACTGACAGTAACCAGAGGGGAGGGTGGAGGGAAATAACAGGAGAAAGAAGGAAAAAGGTTGTCAGGAATATGTATAAAGGACCCATGGACAAAGCCAAAGGTGGGTAGGATTGAGGGTGGGAGTGGGTGGGGCAGTGGAAAGTGGTGGTGCGAAAATGGAGACAACTGTATTCAAACTACAATAAAAAATGATTAAAAAATAAAAAAATAAAAGATAGCACTATGTGCCATGGCTGGTGTAGCTCAGTTGGTCAGAGTGTTGTTCCATAACTGAAAGGTTGTGGGGTTGTATTCCTGGTCAGGGCACATATGTAGGTTGTGGGTTTGGTCTCCTGTCCAGGTATATATGATCCCCAATTTGTGTGCTCCCCAGTTTGGGTGTATACAAAAGGCAACCAATCAGTGCTTCTCTCTTGCATATATGTTTCTCTCTCCTTTCCTTTCTCTCTAAAAAAGCAATGAAAAAAAAATCCTTGGGTGGTGATAAAAAAAATAGAACTATTATATGATCTAGCAATACCACTTCTGGGTATCTAACCAAAGAATGTGAAAACAAGATATCAAAGAGATAGTTGTATTTCCATGTTCACTGCGGTATTATTCACAATAGCCAAGATATGGAAATAACATAAATGTTCATTAATGATGAATGGATAAAGAAGGTGTGGTATGTATATAGAATGGAATTATATACCACAGACAAGTCTTGAGGGCATTATGCTGAGTGAATACACCAAACAGAGAAGACAGATACTACATAGTATTACTTATATGTGGAATGTAAAAAACAAACAAAACAAAACAAACTCATAGAAACAGAGAGTAGAACAGTGGTTGCCAATGGCTGAAGGTGAGGGAAATAAGGAGAGGTTGGTAAAAAGGTACAAACTTTAAAAGAAAAACATACTGACCAGATTTGAAATATATATCTGTACATTAATCCTATGAAGCTCAGTGACTTACAAAGGTTAATGGGGGAAAAATATCTCTACCAAATTCATATGTTCCATCCAGGTGGAAGGCAGATAGAAAGATCATTCTGGAATAGGTAGTTGTTGAAATCTATCTCCTTGTTCCTTATCTTCCCATTTTCCACTTCATTCATTTTATTGAATGAGTCCATGGTGTTGTTTTTGTCATTTTGGATAGTCAGTATGTTTCAGGAACACCAGTGATTCATAAGAACAAAACAGTTTTCCTATGTTGGTTTTTATGTTTCAAAGGCCCAGAGATCAAGAGCTCTCAGTTTGGATCTGCTAAAGGACATCAGAAGAGTCATGCTTGTTTTGTTTGTGATTGTATTTGTTAAACTTCTCATTGGTGCCTCCCTGCTTACCATTGTGGCTTCCCCATATTTCCTTCTTCACTTCCCAGACTGTGACCCCTTCTCTTGAGCCCTCTCTGCTAGGTTTCTGCTCTTCCACAACTCGTCTTAATGAGAGCTGTGCTTCTCACAGGAGAGGGCTTCTTAAAGTCACTGCAGACAACCTCTCAAGTGCCCTTTGCAACACCACTCTTTTCACACAGCTTCTACCTCCAGGAATGCAGAATGATGCTGTTGATAAATTGAGGACATTTAAAAGCATCAGAATATTTAAAAATATGAAAGTTAAAGCACTGTGAGTATATTTGGATGCTTGCACTTACTATGTATCTTTTGGGTGATATTCAGTACTTTAATTCCTAATTGTCCTCTGGCATAGAGCATGGCTCCTTTACTTTTCTTATGTGCTTATGTTTATCCTTCAGAACTACCAGATCAGAGGAGATGATGATTGATGAACACTGAACTCCTCTGTTCTAAGGCCAAGTACACTACCATACTAAAGGGAATTAAGGAAATAAAAAAGGCTTTTGGCAAGATAGTATTAATATTCCCAGAACTTTGAAAGAAGGAAACTAGCAGGTAGATGGTCTCTACCTCAAAAAATCAGGGCTGGAAGGCATTTCCTCAGATTGGAGTGAAGGTGGTCATTCTGGCCACAATTATCTCCAATCTCCCAGAGAGCTGTCAAGTCTAAAATCTCCACCATTAGAATCACTAATGGTGAAAATGGTCCCCATGGAACATTTGTCTTTATAGGATTATTATTCACATGCATATGTTACATGTTATTTCAAAGCAGCCCATCCCTACCCATCCTCTTCCTGTAATACTAGGTTAGCCTTTGGATTGGATAGTTAGCCCTTAAAACCTGAAGGCATGAGAATCTATCTACTTCTGGGGTAATGAGTGGTGAAGGAGTACATGCTTTGCGAGACAAAATAAAGATATGAGTTAAAAGTGACCAAGTTAAGATGAAGAGTTTGGGAGGTCAAGGGGAAAAAATCTTTATAAAGGTTGGTGGATCCTAATGGGGGGAAATAGGTAAATAGAGAGGGGAAGAGAAGAGATACTCAAACCAATTTTTCTTTTTTCATTTTTCTTCCAGTTTAGCATAAGCCTTATTCTGTTTACTATCAAATTAATCCTCTCCTCTATTAATTATTTAATAACATTTTGGGGGAAAATCAAGAATAATTTTTTTATTCTTGTTGGCTGGCTTTTCATCAGTGGGTTTGTGAATAGGTGATGTTTTGTCCTTATTAGTGCTGAAAAGGGGCTAAAAGACCACAGCCCTTCGCAGATGGAAATGTTTTAATTTTTAATTAATACTGTGCATTTTAGTGAATCAAACTGAGGAACTCAAAGATCTCTGAAGGTTGATAGACTAAGGCCCTCATTTTCTTCTCTAATTTTTATTTTATAGCAATTTACTCATAAGTGAATTATTATACTAATCTGAGATTTTTCAGAAAAAGAGTGATAAAAACAGTTAGATGGATAGATATATAATAGATGAAATGTTTGCAGTGAGACAACCAAAGTTGCAGACTCAGTTCACTGAGTGCCTTTGTCACAGAGATGTAGGGTAGGATACAGCGGTCAGAGGTAGTAGGCATTACTTGTTGGTAAGAGAGTCTCCCACTAACACTCTTCACTGTAGAGCTGCCTGCCATCCTCACTTTGTCCAGTCTCTGCATTATCTTTCCTTCCATTGCAAGTCGATATGTTCCATTCTTTTGATTTCCAACTGGCCTACTAACTTTCAGGTCAGCCTTCTAATTATTATGAAGAAATTTCACAATAATTATGAAAAATGAACTAAAGAAAGAAAAATGAACTAAGAATTACAAAATTCTGTAGCCAAGATGAGCTGAAACATGAGCAATATACATTCCTCCCCATAAAATGATAGGGCAACTATGGTTTTGTAGTTTCATAAAAATGATGAGTTCCTATACATTAATAGGGCTTGGGGCCATGTATCTCCTTTATATCTACCCTTAAGTGTTTACTTTGAACTCCCCTATGTCTTTGTTCATTTAGAGCCCAAACTACAGATTTTCATGTAGCCTAGGGCCTGAGTATGTAGTCAAATTATTTTATTAAAAGTGTTTGTTATAAATTTTGCAGAGTACTTTGACATTTTCTCCAAGTTCTTGATTTTTTGGAATTTCTGTATGAGCTTTAAAGAGTTGGTTCCAACCAGATGTGAGGGTAGCCCAGAGAAAAATTTTTCTAGAGTTATCTTCATGGTTTAATGCTGAGAAGAATTTGCCTGCTAAGCAACAGGCAAAGAGAAACACAACTCTAAAATCTAATGACTAGTAATAAATTATCTAATGATACTCTGTAGTGTACTTTTCCAAGATACATATTATATCACGATGCACCCAATCCTCATGACAATAACCCTTAGAGATAGATGAGGGGGAATTATTTTTGTCTTACAAACATTTGAGGTTCAAAGATGGTAGACGGTTTGTTCAAGATCACACTTTCTGTGGCTGATCTGAAACTTGAACTAGGTCTTTTGATGCCCAGGTTGTGATTTATGTTCCATTTTTATGCATTTCTTTCATGGTATACTACAGGTTAGTATCTTCAGAAAGCAGATTGTAAGACAGAGTTTAGTATTCACGAGGTTTATTAGGGATGAACACCCATGGCAGCGAAAGGGAAGAAGGAGATTTGGCAGAGGGAGGAGTGAGCTGAGATGTGGGGTCGGTAACTTGGGTGACACTATGGAGAGGTCTGGATCAGAGATAACCCATCAGAGCTGTTGGACATTTTACTGCACTGGAGTGGAATGGCAGGGCCCCCACCCCAATCACCCAAGCTAGGGAAAGCATGACCTTGGGTGAGGTGACTCTAGAGATGAGGTGATCCTCGAAGGGGCTAACAGCTGAAGGATGCCAACTGCACTCCCAGCAACTGGACCAACAAGTCCTTCCTTAAGGGCCTTGTGGGTAGGTGACATTATCTGTGGCCACCACAGAGCACAAATAGAAGGTAGGGTTGTGACTCATTCTGCTTAGCTTCCTCCCCAAAAATGTCTGTAATGGTTTTAACCTTAATTAGAATCTTCAGAGGATGACTGATATTAATGGCCAGAAAGTAACAGAAAACTCTAGTCCACATTCTGCAAATGTCCCATCGTAGTCTCAGCTTTGTGTGTCTGTATTTCAGAAGAAAAGAGACTAAGCCTAACACAGATATTAAAGAAGAGTCATAGAAGAAGACTTTATGCTCAACTTAAATCCTCTGCCAAGAGCATGTGCCCTGACCCCATCAGTGTGCCCTTGAGTAGTGCTTCTCAGACCTAGTATGCATGTCAATCATCTGGAAACTTGTGAAAATGCAGCTTCTGCTTCACTGGGTCTAAGGTGGGGCCTGAGATCTTGCATTTCTGTAACTCCCAGCTGATGCTAATGCTGCTTGTCCTCTGACCACACTTTGAGTAGTAAATCCCTAGGGCCCTAATCTAACATGGAAATTTCAAGCTGTCTCCAAGGACAAAGGAAAATCTACATTATATGGATGATGGAAGATGACATGATTGCCTGCCACTGGTTAGCGTCAGCCATGATTGCCAACTACTATCTGTCAGAGATTTTTCCTGTTTGAGTGCTCCATGTGCCGCAGGATAGGTAGAGTGGGTTTATGACAAAGAGTGTGTACATTTGGCCAGTCAAGTGCTTACATTTACTTTGTGTGACTTAGTCACTGTTTTCAAAATTATGGAGACTTTATTTCTTTATATATATTAGTTTGATATTAATTTGAATCTTTTTCAGTGTGTCTCCAAAGATAGCTTTCAACTGACATTGTTACTGGTAGACAGTCTGTCAGGAGGGCCAGGAAGTCTCCCCCACTGGTCAAGATAGTGGCAGGGGGAAGTTCTTATACAGAGAATGCAGAAAGCTAGAAATATCAGTGAATAGGGCTGGAGGACAAAAAGCTAGAAAGACAATTGGATAGAGAAAAAGCCCTCTCTCCCCTCTGGTACCATATTGGGGGTGGGACCGGGGAAGGCATGCACATGTGCCATAGAAGTAAAAGTGGTGCAGGGGGAGGTACTGGACCAAAGAAGTCTGTCAGTCTAGCCTAGGGAAAGAAGGGATTGGTTAGGTGGTGTACCCACCCAAAGCATGTGAAAGTTTGGAATGTTGATTGGTCATTTTAAGAAAGCACTTGGCCCATCCCACATCCAAGCTAATATAGTCTCAGGGGAACAAAGAGGCAGGCTCTGGCTCATGATAATTGCTTGCCCTTAGCCTGCATGTGCATAGTGCACTTGCCTATGGGCCATGGCCCATGTGCCTATTCTTGCCATGCAGCCATGTGGCCCCTGGACTCCAGGAGGGAGCCTCTCTGGCTCTCTCTCATTTACCCAGTGATGCATTTGTCCATGCATTTGTGTGTTCTCTCACCTGGAAGTATGAGAATATGTGGCCCTAGCAGCCACATAGCTCATGGCCACATGCAGGCTCCAGTGGGGAGCCTGAAATGAACAGCAGCTGAGAACAAGCTAAGCTACCTGGATGGGGGCTATGATTGTTTGCCAGTCACCTGCAGGCTCCAAAGGATTGTATTCTAAAATGGAGCGGGAACTCTGGACACTGGCTTTTGTCTTGTTCACTATGAGGATGGTTTGATCTTTCCCATGGCAGAAAGAGGAGATGGTCTTTGAAATGGGAGTCTACATTCTTCCAGATTATGCAGCACCTGAATATATACCTCTTTCCTTTTTGCACCTGCACCTGCCTCATGAGTTTGGCTTTTGTGGTGACAAGCAGCTGAACTTCTGTTTTTTTTTTTTTTTGTTGTTGTTGTTGTTTAATTACAACATCTGTGTTGTTACACTAATATTTTTGTTATAAATTTTTACCTTAACCAAAATAGACATTCGATAACTTGTTAAATTAACATGGTGTCTTTCTTTTCTAGTGCCAAATTTACTTGTGTTATAGTAATAATATTATAACACAGGTAGAGAGAATTGTAGGTATCCTTGAATTGCATAGAGTCTGACAGCCTGATTTTCAGTAATGGTGCAAGGAATCACACAACTATTTAAGGGAAGGCAAGAACCAAAACATTAGTTTCCTGGCTCTCAATTACCCCTCTTTACACCATATTAAACTCTGTTGTATTCTTAAAGAATTCTTGTGGGGTATTTGTGCCGTCTTTATTGATAGGTAGAAAATTGAGCATTTTTTTTTACAGTGTATTTGTCAGAGTCAGAAAGGAAACCAAACTTTTAATCTTTTTATACAGTCCTTTCTCATCCAAGCCACTCCCCTTAAAGCAAACCAAACCATTACACTTTATCTTGAAAATGAACCCTAGGCAGTCTTCATTTGTGAATGAAATAATAACTAATGTTTATTGAGTAGTTTCTGTATTTCAGATACCTTTCTCACAGTTGAAATATCGTAGTTCCTTTAATCATCAAAACTTCAAGCCCAATGAGGTGAGGAAACAGAAACAGAATAAGGTTTAAGAAACTTGGCAGAATTCAAAGAGAGGAGAATGGGCAAAGCCAGGGCTTCAATCCCAGCAGTTTGGTTCTAGGTCCTACTTTCACTTGTGATCACGACTAGCTGCAGTAATAATTTTAGCTGTGTAAGAAGTAATTTACAATCCAGTTGGGAGTAAGTTGCAGATAGTTTTCTGATATTAACTCTTCACAGGGAAGAAGGGGAAGGGACACTGGGCACCTTCGGAGTTTTGGAAGGAGGCAGCATTAGAAGGGGTGGGGTAAAAAAGATTGAAGAACCTGAAGGAACCAGAGCTGTGACCCTTCTTTTCAGTGTTTCCCAGCGGTGGTGGTGTGTATCTACATTACTTTCCTGTGGCCACTATATCAAATTACCACACAATGTGTAAGTTAAAACAAGAGAAATTTATTCTCTCATGGTTGTAGAGGTGGGTTGGCTGACGTCATGGTAGGGTCTTGTTTCCTTTAGAAATCTCCTGGGGAGGATCCTTCCTTGTCACTTTCAACTTCTGATAGACTCAGGCATTCCTTTGCTTAACTGTGTGTAGGCAGCATAACTCCAGTCTCTGCTCTCTACACATGGTTAGCATTTGTGTCTGTGTCCAAATTTTCTTCTTCTTATGAGGATATCAGTTATAGTAGATTAAGGGTCCACCCTAAAAAACCTCAATTTAACTTGATTATATCTGCAAAGACTCTATTTCCAAATAAGTTCACATTTACAGGTATTGGAGGTTAGGATTTCAATATACCTTTGGGGGATACACAATTCAACCCATAACAGCATTTGCATTAGGGTTTCCAAAGAAAGAAAACCAATACACACACACACACACACACACACACACACACACACACACACACACACTCAGGACAGCCAGTGGTATAATTCAGTCTGAGTCCAAAGGCCTGAGAACCAGGGTAGCTGATGGTGTAAACCTCAGTTCAAATGCAAGAGACGGTAAGGCGAGATGTCCCAGATCAGATAGAGAGGCAGGAAAAATGGGTGTGGGGTGAGTTTCTTTTTCCTTCAGTCTTTCTTTTATTCAGGCCTCAATGGATTGGATAATGCCCACTCACAAAGGTGAGGGTGATCTACTTTGCTGAGTCCACCAATTCAAATGGTCATCTCATCTGGAAACACCCTCACAGACACATCTGCATATCATATTTAATCTGGGCACCTAGTGGCCAGTCCAGTTGACACATAAAACTAACCATTACATGTCCATTCATGGCTGGGGGAATTTAGCCAGCCATTTAAACATTTCATGCTGTGCATGAAACTGGCAGACTCACACTCTGGGTAATGATGTGTTTATTGGTTCAGTCCATTTGGACATATGCCTGTAGTATGTGGCAGAATAGCTTTTCTCAGTGTATATCTGGTAGATCCCCTGTCTAACAGTTGTCTTGTAAAGGATCCCGAGACTGTAGTAAATGTGGTAAATGATGTAGACCATATCCGCCCCCACCCCGGAAACCCATGGTGCCCACTGGCTCTGCAGGAGCACAGACTTGTAAAACCCAATGTTTAACTTTGTTTCCTTCTATTTCTCCCTAAGCCTACTTGACTCTGAAACCCCTTTTTTCATAATATATAGTATGTCCCTTTCTAATTATTTTTGGAAATGCTAATCAAAACTCTTAAAAATTGTCTACATGTTTTGACTTCTGGCCTTTTCACTGCATTCACTGCATTGTGTGTTGCCCACCTTTATCAAGTCTCTTTCACCCTGAGCTGCTCAAGAGCAGGGACTATTTCTTACTCACCTTTATGTACCTAATGTTTAGGACAGTGTTGGTGCATCAAAACTGTTTCATGCTTTCTGAGTAAGTGAACAAAGAGAAGAACCAAAGTGTTTCTCAGCAGAGAAGTGGTTAAGTCAATTAAGATTAATACTTCAATGGAAAATTGTGCCTTTCTAAATAGAAAGATAACTATAAACATTGTGTAACAGAAAAATGTTACTATCTTGCAAAAAAAAACCCACGTTTGTTTGTCTGCTGGATTTATAATGACTGAAAACATATATATTTACATAAAAGGGCCAGCAAAGAAAGAAATCTATGAAAATAGTTATTACACTAAAACAATGGGATTATTTCTTTCAATAGCACTATAATTTGATCTGTGCAATACTAATTACACGGCTAAAAACAAAAACAAACCACCAGTCTGTGACATTCCCAGCACTTCAGCTGGACTGAGAGTGAGGCTCTTAGGCCGAGCAGCGGGTTGGGGTTTCCAGAGGTGGAGGGTAGAGCTGCAGGGCGAGGCCGGCCAACCCCTGTGGAAGTCCAAGAGGGAAGGCTCCACTTTGCTGCCCCTGCCCACCCCCAGGGAAGATGTTATCTCCTTTGCTAGATGCTATTCTAAAATCGGTAACTCTTACATTGAATCTTCAGTATCTACTGATTCAAAATCATGTTGAGTGAATGGAATTTTGTTTCTTTTGGTGTTATGTTCACTTATCATGAAGTATTTGTTTATTCAATCAATTACACCACTTCATTATTTGCCAGTGTTCTATCAGCTTCTCATGGGTACGGACCGAGAACCCATTCAGGGGTTGCTGAGGTTTGATGCAAACAGAGAACCCTTTTCTTTCCTGTGTGCTTTGCAGGTGACTTACTGACATTCTGGCAGTTTTGCTGGATAGGGACTGCTTATACTTACTTGTGTTTTGGTTAGGGTTCTAAATTTTTCAGTGTGATGACAGTGATTATATCAGGGGTTTAGAACTAGATCCGTACTCTTTTTCTCTGAATCCCTTCTTTCTTCTCTTATTCTGAAGCAAATTCTGCCAAATAAAACGGTAATTTGCTCAACCACCAGGAAGTCTCTTCTGAGCTTGGAGCCCAGGACTATCTCTCATGCGTCACATTCTCTAGGCAAATTCCCTCCCTCTAATGATTCGTAGTCAAGAGTTTTACTTTACCTCATCTTATCTGTGTGCTGGGCTGCTTCATTCACTCAGCCCCAGGAAGAAGGATGTCAGACATGGTCTCTCTTTTAAGAAAGTCTGGTTTCACTGAAGATTACATGAAGAAACTCTATTCAGTAATAATAAAGTTGTAAAAAAAATCTTATATGGACCTCAGTGTCTTTCTCTAGGTAGGGTTTTTATATCCCTGGGTATGTTTTCTTTTGTTTTCAATCTATACTTTCTAATGTGGCTTTGTGTACAATTAAACGGCAAGGAAGGGAATGATGTGGAGGGGTATTTATGAAGATTATACGTACACAGACATAAGAAGACATCTCCTTCCATCCTGTATAACACCCTTTCAACCATCTAAAGCCCGTGAGTCATTCTGGATAAATAAATTGTAATTTCAGGCAGCTAAAGAG
>VMDR010022019.1:0-16463 GCA_007922815.1 Macrotus californicus
AATATATCAAATTCACTTTATTAACCTACACTTTAGGTCAGTTAAACATCTAAGACATGTTTTTTCTCCATTTTAGCTTTCTGTTGTACCCTGAAAGCCTGGGAACATATGAGATGTGGTCCAGGTTGTACCAGGTTTAAGACTGAAAAAGTCTGGCATTATAGACATTCACTGAAGGCAGGGGGACTTAAGAGTCAGGATGCCCTTATAAGACTATTGTTCCATGGCTCTAGGTGAACAATGGTAATATTTTGTATTAAAAAGGTTTTTTAGAGATTGTATTTATTTATTTTGAGAGAGAGGGGAACAGAAGGAGAAAGAGAGGGAGAGAAAGATGATAATTTTTAGAAATCAGATATAGAAACTGTTTAGTTTTAAATGCCTTAAACTCAATTACCATTGAACTTGGAGGGAGTGATGAGAACAAAGAGGAAGAAGTCTGCATCAGGAATAATTCATTCATTTCACCATTGCACTGTGTCTGTGTGTGTGTGTGTGTGTGCCAGTGTGTAAAGGGATGCAGGAAGTAGAGCACATTTGATGTGGAGAATGGACAACTACATGACTTTCCATCAGAAATGTCAGTTTGTGCTATCTATGAATATTGCCCGCAGCAGCTGGACGTCTAGGGCCAAGAACAGAGAGGTGAGTATGTGATGAGCTATACTCTGTTTTAGGAGCTATATATTCCCTGCAGGCACAGCACAGATGTCTTCTCAGAATGGAGGAATGGTATTATGTTTTTAATCTTTTTAAAGTCCATACTATAAACTGATGGATTTTGTCACTACAAATGGCACTTGACATGAAGCCACAAAGCGTAAGCTGAAGATCACTACTGTTTCCTGATCCCAAAATATTATTCAATGAGAAAGAAATCAGAGGTTTCTAGTGCCTTTTCCAAGTGTCCAAAGTTGTAACAGCAGGTGTGAGACGTGCCAGGTATTACTGCCATGGCCACGGTGGGACCACAGTCCATTCTCACACTGGAACCTCGCCTGGTCACCAGGTCCCCACACCGGGTTGGTGGCCAGTAAATAATCTGGGTTTGTTCTGCTTTTTGCTCAGTTTACATTTTCAATATCTGACAAATAAGTTTGTTCTTATATAGATTTTTATAAAAATAAAAATAACACACTGCTCGGATCTTGTTTAAATAGCACCTACCACATATCAGAAAACAGTTCAGAATATTCCTCTACATTGTGTGTGTGTGTGTGTGTGTGTGTGTGTGTGTGTAAGGCAACTGAGGAATCTCTGTGATGAGAACATCCTGGATAATTGTTTAAATGCTCATAATTCATTACTTAACACAGAAACTCTTTGCCTTGATTCCATGGAGATAACTACCTTTATGAATGCCTTTTCCTACTGCAGTTCCTCAAATTCATGTCAGGTACTTAGGTCTGTGTCAGTAGCTACATATGGATCCCTGTGTGAAGGCACAAAAAATCTGATTGGCTACGACAAGTGGAGTATCACCCACCACACAGCACCTCTCAGTGTGAGGATGGAAACCCAGGGGTCTGCTGGCCCCGAGGTCGCAGCTCAACTGTGTGATACAGTCTGCCCAAGCTGCGTCTCCATTGTGGACCCCACATATAAACTCCATAGGCCGCATGTCCTTGGGGGATAATGGGAGATGTAACAGTATCACCCGTCTTAAGAAGCTTATGATCTAGTCTGATCAGTAGAATGTAGCACTTTTTAGCAAGTTTTAAAAAATGGTAAGAAGTGTGAAGAGATGGCAAACGGACTGATATACTCAGAAAAGGCTCAATAAGGAATGTGCAATTTAAGTGGAGCTTAAACGAAGAGCAAACCTTGGTGAGTGGATTGGAGCAAGGAAGCTATCCCATGTTCACCTATTTTTATTATGAAACTGTGGGTACCATTCTCATGTGTGCTTTGGATGGCACCTCGAAACTGATTTTAAAAGAAGACCTAGTGATCTCCACAAATCTTAGTCAAGAAGCAGCTATTATAGATAGATGGTGACAATGAGGGCTGCATAACTAAAATAAAAAACATCTCCTTCATTTGATATGCATAAGTTTTACTTGGTATTTTCTAATTTAAGAGGATCAATTAAATATAATGAATATTTCTGTCAAAGAATCTTGTCATAGAAGAGTCACTGTGTAAGGCCTGATGGTTTTATTGCAATAAATATGTAGAAGCTTGTCTGTTTATGAATAAATTATCTGCTCCAGTAGAAAGTCTGAGGTGATTGAGAAGTATAAGGACTGAGTTGGCTTGTTTTTGATGAGATGGGATATGAGTTCATATCATGAATGACCTTGTGGGATCTAGAGTGATCTGCCTGGTTTTTCTCTCTGAAAAATTGAATACTTAACTTTACAAGGATGCTTACCTTTGGAATTGAAAGTGTTAGAAACATAGTTATTACTGAAACTTGATGCTGAAATTTTTTTTCTTATAAAATTCAATTCATTAGATATTACAATTTTATTTCATTCTTTTCTACTGCCTGAAGAGCTGATGTTTTTATTTCTAGATTGCAAACAAACTTAGAATGTCTAAAGTGATACCGGTGGGTTTTTGTCTCTTGCCTGGACCTTAACTGACAAGTAGAGTCAGAGGCTGGTACCTACAAGTAGAGTCGGAAGCTGGTACCTCTAACTGCTGATCTTGATTATTTCTATAACATACAGCAGGGCTCTGGAAGCGACCTCCACAGTGTCAAGTTACAATGTCTAAGTTATTCATGGGCCTATTTCAAAGTCAAGACTACCTTTTACTGCGAGCATTATGTTAGTTCTACTTACTACTGTTGTTGTTCAGCAAAATAAAGTCTAGAGGTACCACTAAGGTACCTGCTTGAAACTTGTTTTTGGCAAAATATGGACGGTCTAAAATGTCTTGAGAATAGGTTCTGTGTAAGATAGAACACATACACAATCCTTTCAAAAGGCTGAAGTACACACCAGACTCAGTCGCTTTCTCGGCAGTGGCTGTGCATTTTGGCACAGAGCCCTTATGCTGAGGAAGGGCCAGCATCCGTCTCTAGACCACGGTGTGAACAGCACACAGAAGCTAAGGCGAGCCATTCACTGAGGACTTCAGACGTCCTCGTCTCGTTCTCCTGCAGGCTCTCTTTCCATGACTCTTGTGCAGCCCTTGATGGCATCATTCACTGCTTGTGGAACTTTGGCTTAAATAGTTCTCACTATTTTTTAATCTACGAAATATTTTCTGTAAGGGGTACAATTTTTTTTCTCTAAAAGCATTCCCCACTTGTCGGGTGCTGTTTAATCCCTTTCCCTGGTTGTCACAAAGGCCTGGTTTTGCCTCCCCTGCTCCCGAACGCAGCACATGGCATCTTGGGGCACTCTCTGTCAGACGGCATCCACGGGCCAGTGGTTGTCACCCTGCAGAATCCACTGTTTTGTCCCCGTTCTGTTCTGTCCAACTTTTAACAAGCACTGCTGGGCTTGATTAGCCCTGCAGCTGTCACTGCGAATGGATTTGCCCCGTCCCACCCCACTCTGCCCTCCCATTGTAATGGGCGGGCGTTTTTGGTAATTAGATTACTGTTTACTTCCCAACGAGGAACTGAGCCATCACTGCCCACCTTCGGAAGCATCGGCACGAATTCACACAGTACCTGCCATCTGTTCCTTTTGTGGGGTCAGCAGAGATCATTTCTGAAATGTAACTGCTTTCTCACATCTCACCGAACAGTATGTAAGAACATCTAACAATCATCATCAAGGAAGACAGTCGCTTTCGCTCCATTTGTGGACCTGTCTGATAAATGCTAAAATGCTGGAAGCCTGCGAGCCATGCCAGCCTCATTAACAGCCCAGCAGAAATGGTTTCCCTGTGTGAGGAGACACGGGGCCAGGAGGGGGGCTCCCATCAGGGCCTCTCTCTACAGTCACCCAGAGGAGCCTGGAGCCTTAAGAAAAAGTCCAAGCACTGCCTCCGCTCTCCTTCTGTGTTTATTCAGCTCACGTTAGGGTGGAGGGGTGTCTAAATAATCCATGATACACACTGACGGAAGTTATAAATTCAAATTGAGAAGATACGGTATTTATTTTTATCTTTCATGAACTTAGTTTTTAGTCAATGAAACAGTTTTCTTGGTGTACAAAATGCACCTATGAACCAAAAAAGTACACGTTTTTGTCAGAGAAAACTGCCTGCTTTGGCTCGGCTGGTAAAGAGAGTTTCTTTGAACTTCTGTGCTTTGACTTCCAACCCAGTCACTCTACCCTTCTGTTCTTGGGAACATGCAGTCCTTTGTGGTTGCGACCTGCCATGACTTTGTGTTCAGAGACCCATCCAACCCTAGAGCAGCTTCCGTTCCCCACCCTTTCCTGCAGCTCTGCCAGCCTAGGTCCAGGGAGACAGCCCGGCCCATCCTCCGAAGGGGATTTTTCCCGTTATACCCAGTCTTGCTTCTCAGGATTTTCTCTGTGACTCAACCTACAGGAAAGCAGTTTATTTTATTTTTCCTATAATTACCATATTCTAATTCTTTTAGAGATAGTCCTGTTCAATCTAGTCATGATGGTCCTTGAATATCTTCATTTATGAATCACATTTTAATAAAGACAGATACATCTAGAAAATTAGAAAATTACCATCTATGACACTGTTCATGTACAATTAAGAAAGGCTATTCATAGTATGCTACTCAGATTCTTTACATGTCTATTCAGTTTATATTTTATGTGAGATGCCAAAATAGAGGTAGTCAGTATACGACAACATGGACAGAGCCTATACATTTGAATTTAGAAGATCAAGTTTTAATTTATTTTTATCTGTTTTAGTATAAAGAGAGTAAGTGACAAGCAGAAAAGCAGGGCAGGGGAGGAAGTGTTAGAATTCTGTGAAACAGCCTTTTTAATAACTAGTGTTTGAAGGCAGCTGCTTGTCAATTTATATTCTTGAAGATTCACATCATTTAAACATTGCTTAGAATTTCACCAGGTGCACAAAACCCCCTCAAGTATAATCAATTAAAAGTGCATGAATGCCATTTAATTTATCCACATCCATGGAGTCTCACTGGAGGAGGAAACCGGAAAGAAACTGCTCAGTAAAGATGTGTGTTCATCTCCATTTTAATGGGATCATTTAAAATACCACATTTTAATGAAATTATACCACTGTTCAATATTTTAAGATTTGGGGTTTAACTTGTTATATACTATTAAATTTCCCTTCATGAAGTGGAAATATGATATTAAGTAACAGAAAATCAGTATTTTCCTATTTTTATCTATTTAAGTTCATTATGCTTTGGGAGCCGGGTCCAGTTTTGTCTTGTTGTCCATTTATCCTGAGCTCCTTAGATGGTGTCTGACGTTAATGTGTGGAAATTCTCAGTCATTATTGTTTCATATATTTCTTCTTTTTCTTTCTTCGCCCTCTGGCAGACGCACACATTACACGTTTGGTCGTTATCCCCCAGTCCTTGGATATTATCTCATGTGTTTCTCCTCAGTCTTTGTTCTCCTTGTTTTCTGGTTCTCAGGGACTCATCTGATGAACTCATTTCATTCATTAGATGATTCATTTGATGCCATCTCTAGCGGAGAGATTCTTTCCTCGGTGGTGTCCAGTCTATGAATCAGCTCATCAAAGTCATTCTTTTCTCCTACAGATTTCTTTGTAAAATCTCTAGCATCTCGGTGTTTCCTTTGCATTCTCATCTCTCTGCCCACATCGCCCCCTGTTCCTACACACTCTTTACTTTATCCATTAGAGCCCACGCTCTATTAATCACGGCTATTTTAAATTCCTGGTCTGATAATTCCAACATCCTAACTGTGCCTGTTTCTGAGGCTTGTTCTCTCTCTTCATATTGTGTTGTGCCTTTTGCTAGTGCTTGTTCTTTTTTTTTTCTTGATAGTCAGATACGATGTATTGGTAAAATATTGGTAAAAGGAACTGCTCTAACTGGGCCTTTTGATAATGCAGTGAAGTGGTGGTGGATTGTCCTGAGATTCGCTCCTGCTCTTGAGTGAGCCTGAGCCTCTGCCCTGTGAGCCTCGTAAGTGTTCCACAGGTTGTTTTCTCTCCCCTGAGGTGGGAGATGGTGGCTCGAGCAGGCTGGGTGGAACACAGTCCTTCCCAAGGTCACGTAGGCTCTGCTTACTAGTTTCCACCAAGGCCAGAACTGGTGCTTCCTTCGTTCCTTCCACCTGCTTAAAGTCAACAGGGTTTCCACCCGGAATGTTTGTTGTGGGAGTCCAGTCAAGCTCCTGGAGGACACTCTCCCAGTACTGTGGGAAAGGACCCTCCTGTGCCTGGGGTTTGCAGGAGTTTGTAAACCTCAGAGGGGTGTGCATGGAGCCCCCAGCCCCGAGTGCACCAACTCCAGTTCAGGTTTTCCTGCCTGGGCACCGTTGCCATGAAGTTTCCATGCTGAGCCTTGGCTCTTTCTTGGATCTTGTGGGCGATGGTTTGGCCTGCAGCCTCGTTTTTCTCGCAGATCCAAGAGGAGTTGTTGGGTTTTCTGTCTGTGCAGGTTTCACTTCTTAGGGTGCGGTGCCAGCTTTCAGACCCTCCCATGAGGACCTAGAAATCAAAGTCTACCATTTGATTTTTCATTTTTCATTTTTAATCTTTAATGAAGACTTGGTTCTTAAATTTTTTATCATGAAAACTCTTCTAGTCTTCATTATGGGTGGCAAATACAGAAGTAAAAACTGAGATAGTACCACTAAGAAGAAAGTGGAAATGGATGGGAGAGGCAAGAACAGTCTCTGAACAACCCGACGTGCATCCCCTTTTATGATGGAGTGTTAATCTTTATCAAGCCCCCACCCCCTGATTGTTTTTTCATTTTGGCTGATTTAAAATTAAAATACAATAATCACAACCAACATTTGAGATTGCTGTAATTTTGCCAAATCACATAGAACGAACTCACATGTTTGTCATTACTGGAGAACTTCAGTCCTCTGCTCGAATAATGAAGCCCCGCCCTCCTCCTGAGCGCAGGGAATGCCCTCGTTCTCACCAACAATCTCTGTGACTCAGCCCCTTTCCCCACCAGTGGGACTAAGCCGGAGATGCCTCTCCCAGTCCCCTCCTCTCTCTGGATGCTTTAACAGGACAGTGTGCTCTATTCAGGGAAATAACAAGACCTGCACACTCCATTTGCCAAAGGTTGCCCTTTCCTCTGAAAATTCGTGTGTTCCGAAGAATCCATTTGTGTATCGGGGAATGTGTTTCCTGATGCCCTCCAGTTCGTTCTGCTGGCTTTGCCTTCAGTGCAGTGATGGAACAGAGTATTTTTCATTGCTGTGCTCAGTTTTCACAGAGCAAAATGGGAGAGAAACGGGTTCACGGCATCCTCTGCATCCTCAGCGCTGAAGTCCAGGGAATCCGTCATATGTCTTTTCTTGTGTGGCTAAGACACACCCGGGTCTGCAGTGCCCAGTGGGCAGAATTGCCCTGAGTAAGCACAGTGACACCCAAGGGCTCCTGAAAGTCTGCCGCACTACTACAGCAGCAGCTACAAGACGTTACTATAGATACCCATGTGAATTACATTTAAGAATGAGTACCTCCATAGAGAGAGTTGTTGGGCTTCATCAAGCATTCTTTTATGACTCTTCTTGATAGCTGATTCAAAATTGTGAATGCCTTCATGTAGATATGTGTATATACATATGCATAGACACATTAAATATAATGTATTTTTAATATGTATTTACCTTAAGGGTATATTATGTCAGCTTCTATTTGCAGGTGGCTTAGTGTTTCTGTCAGGGAAACTCTTGTGGTAAAATTAAACATAAGTAAACACATCATTTAGAAAATAGGTAAGTTGGTGAATGTTTAGAAGTAGATATATATGTAAACATGTGAAATATATGATATAGTCATATAAGAATATGAATATTGTACTAGATAGGTAACTATAACTATAAAAGTAGATAAAATATGCATAAACAGATAAAACAGATGGACGATATACCTAATGAGAGTAGTTCAAGTGTATGAGGAGTATGTATATGTGGGCACAGGGGCCACTAGCAAGGTCTCGGTGCAGGGCTTGGGTTCCAACTCATGCTCCGGAAAGAAGCTGGTTACTAAGGATGAAGATAGTTACTAAATTCTATCTTGGAGCCTCAGTTTCCCAGTTTGCAAAACGAGAGAAACTGGCTTTCTCTGGTGACTTCGAAATGGTTTTCTTTTTGATGTACCTATGGACTTTAAGAAACAGCATACATACAAAAGCAAAAACAAGCAAACATGTGCTTTCTTAATCAGGTTGGGATCTAATGATGTCTTAGTTGGGATAGCCAACTAAATTGCAAATGTGAGTATAAACTAAGATTTTAATAAAGAACCTGCTATAACTGCTTATAAAATGAGTCTTCACTATACATCCTGAACTCAGACTAAGTCGATTTACATTTGCCACACCGTGTACCAGGTGACAGCATGCCTTCAGTCCCCACCTCCACCTCTTCTAAGGATGTATCAGCTCTTAAGTTCTCTATTATTGTAATTGAACAGAAAAGCACTTTTGTGATTTTTCTTATTCCTGAAGGTATGTTGGATATACAAAATCTCTGCAATTTAACTTAATCATACATGCTTTTCAGAGGATCAGCTTTATACTTCTTTATATCTTGCATATAATAGGTCCTTGGAAAAGATGAGCCAATAAAAAGAAGAATGCTTTTCAATCAGTGACATTGGCATAATATGGAATGTGGATTGTCTAAAAATTATGTGATCAAATGTAAATATATGGATAAGAAGTAGCCCTATCCAGACATGCGAATAATGCTTTTCTAATTCAGAGAGAGAATACTATTATTCTCCCAACTCTATGTCCTTAGTTCCCATAATAATAAAGCAGTTTTTATAAGATTTTATTTATTTATTTTAGAGAGATGGGAAGGGAAGGAGAAAGGGAGGGAGAGAAACATCAGTGTGTGGTTGCCTCTCATGCACCCCTTACTGGGGACCTGGCCCACAACCCAGGCATGTGCCCTGACTGGGAATCGAACTGGCAACTCTTTGGTTAGTAGGCCCGTGCTCAATCCACTGAGCTACACCAGCCAGCACAATAATAAGCAATATTTTTAGAACAATAAAACAAAGGCCTGGGTATCTTCAGTGTCATCACTCAGGTGCCCTGAGCCTGATCGGCTGATCACAAGGAAAGTAGAGTCGCCCACGACTTCAGAGAGTCTTTGGGTCAGACGGTAAGCTGAGGTGCAGAAGTGACACATCACAGCTGGGATCATGGCATGATTGTTTTCAGCACAATCAGGCACTTTTGGGTATTTTCTCTGGAAGGGACCTCAGCAACCATTTGCACCTCATCATTTAAGGTGTATCAACAAGAAACAAAGACCCACAGAAATTAAATGACCTATGCAAATTTCAAGCATCTTGTGGGATTGCCACTTCTCTTAAATTAGCCTCAAGTGGCCTTTCTCGCTTACTTATCGACCTTACAAGTCATCTCACTTCTCATCAAAAAACCCAACACAACTAAAAACTGTGTCTAAGAGGCCCTTTCCCATCACACCTCTGTTCCGTAGCACCGCTTGACTCTGAAAGAGAGATAATACTCAGGATGAAGAAAATGCCTCCCCTCTTCAAGACTTAGAAAACTGAACATTGCTGAATGTGCCATAAACTGGTGATCACAGTAAGAGATGGTTTCTAAAATTGTATTTGAAATAACACAGAAAAGCAAAATATAGAATGTAAAATCATTCATGAAATCCACACATTTAAAAAAATAAAGTTTGTGTGAAGTCAAGAGGAAAAGCCTCCCTGCAGTCTCAGGCCCGTCTCGTGATGAAATCCCACTGCCTGCATTCCATGTTTCCCGTGTGTGGTTCTGTTGTTCTGCTTCAATAACTTGATTATGGAAATAAGGAACTCAGAAAAGAGTGTAAGTTAAAAATGTAACAATAAAATTGAGCATTTGGGGGATGATTGTATGCATCGGTCTTAGAAGTGATCCTATGAAATAAAACTCGATGAAAATTGCATTCTCTCCAGTTTCAATCTCACGTTCTTGCACCTGTGAGTGTGAACGGATATGTGTGCACACGTGTGTGTGTTGAGGGGTAAATAGATGGAATTAAGGAAGAAGACAGATCCCACTTTTTACTTATAAGCTGGTATTTTTCTTATCTTTCGATGTATACCTTTATGTAAACGAACCTTGAAGCCACGTTCAATTTTCTATTAAGGTTTTCTCCTTAGTTTGATGTTTCCACTTCAGTGCTGAATTTTTACTTCCATGTAGGTGTGCTAACCTGAGTGATCATGCAGCTCTAACAACCCCCAAACTTTTTACAGGACACAGGAGAAGCATTAGGAAAGGCTATATCATTTCTAATGAGTACTGATTTTATTCTTGTATTCTGTTAATGTGTCATTGATAATGCAACCTTTTCTTTGGAGAGTTATGAGAACCAGGTCACTGTTCATGGCTTTAAACAAGCTTTCAAAGTTGCGCAAATGAGGGAAAAACTTAATGCAAATCAAAAATGAATTAATTTGCATCATAAATTTTTCTGTTCATCCACAGGTGAGGTGTGAGAATTCTCTGAATGTTGTTAAATTATGTTTCCGCTTTGTTTTAGTGCACCCGAAAAGCACAAAATAATAAATCTCATCCAGTGGAAAGGATACTAGCTTTTCAACTTTGTTTGAGATCCTTCATTTTTTTGATAAAACTCTTCTGTCAAACCTAGGTATATTGTTGCCAAAATTCACAGAGGCAAAAGCAAGGATAGTGTCCGAATTTGACTTTTACTCAGAGGGAAACAAAAAGCTACTGTGGCAGGGTTTTGAGCCAAGCAGTGATGGGACAACTCATTTTAGAAGGACCGGCCCAGTGACGTGACAACCTACGTTAGAATGACCGGTCCATCTGAGAACAGGAAAAAGACAAATGCAGAAGCAGGGGTCCTCGCCGGGACGCTCTAGTAACAAGGCAGGGCCGAGAGTGTGTGGTGGCGTTCAGAACAGGAAGTAGCATAATGCTCATTTATATTATACATACTTATACGAATGTAATATATTCCTATATATGTTATACATACTAATACAATGGGATTATAACTAAGCAGAAATTATGGATTATAGGAAGCATCCCTAATTGTTTTTTAGACATTTAAGGGTTTTATAATCAAGCCTGATCATATTATATTTATATATGTTGACCTTCCAATAAAATGAATTACAGAATTCTAAGAGTATACATTATTCTGAAACACCCTATGGTTTTAAATTAAGAAAAAAAATTATTCACTGATATAAAGTGAACCAATCTTTCATCACCCCATAGAATTGAAGTCCTTAATATAATTTTAGCTTGTTATGCAGTTATAGAACTGTTTTATTTTAATACTTTGGTCTGTCTAGGAGAATAATGTCTCTTGACATTTTTCTGCCCATTGCAAAAATTTAACATACCCAAAACTATTACGCAATAGGGAATAAAGTTACCATTATACTATTTCAAAAATACTAAATTCTTTTAAAAAAGGTATGACTAATCTACTTTAAATATTGGAGAATGAAATGTGAGGCCAATTAGGGTACATACTGCATTAGTCCATTTCTATAAAATTCTACAAATTAAAAGCTGATCTATGGTAAGGAAAGCACAGGAGTGAGTGGCTGCCTGGGGGTGGTGCTGGAAGGAAGGGGCATGAGGATACTTTTTGGGGTGGTAGGCATGTTCATTCAATTGATAGCTATGATGATTTGATAAGCGTATACATATGATGCAACATACCAAGTTGTACCATTTAAATACGGGGGTGGTATATGTCAATTACACCTTAACAAAGATGTTAAAGACTGAGTATAGTTGCATTTACATAATTTCTCCCAAGCAAAGGCATCGCCTTTAGTTTCTGTTCAGGCCAACAGAACACGAGGAGCAGACAGGCCTCTGCTTTCCTTCACATTTTAATTTGGGACAACCCCACCCTTCGGCACAAGTCCTGTTGTGAGGGAGGGGTAGGAATGAAATGCAGGCTCCCCCCTGGGAGACCTAATCACAGCCTTCTGCTCTCAAAATAAGGAGCCTCTGTTTCTTATCTCAAGAAGGTTGTCAGTCATGGCTGGGTGGGGTGGGAAGGTGTGGTGGCGTGGGAGCATGGAGGTGTAGAGCGAAAAAGAAAAAAAAAAAAAAATTCACTGAGAGACCGTGATGCTTGCTGGGGAGGAAGGGGCGGGGAGGTAGATGAGGATATAGAGGGGCTTAATGGTCACGATGTACAGAGACTTGACTTGGGGTGAACACACGATGCCCTGAAGCCATCTTGCTAGAGAGATTGTGAGACAAAACCAGATAAAGACAGATGCTCACACTGCCCCCACTCCAGCTACGGGTCTTCCCAGCATCAGCTATCCAATACAACCACGTGAAGGAGGAGCCTTCAGAAGAGGCCATGCCTTTGCCTCCACAGCTGCCAATAAGACCCCAGACCCCATGAGTTAGAGACAATCCACCCATCTGTGTCCACTTTGAATTTCTAACCAATGGGCTGTGACCAAAATAAAGGGTTGATTCATGGCACCAATTTGGGAGTAATTTGCTTTGTAGCCACTGCAACACGGCGGACTAACTGGAGCCAGAGTCCTACATTTTAGTGACAGGGAGTCCATCAGGACATGTTACCTGATGTTACTGGGCTGATCATTCCACAGCACAGACACTTCCAAAGCGTCATGCAGTACACCTTCAACTTGCACAATGTTATATATCAATTACACCTCAGTGAAGCAAGAACAGTGTTTGCAGACAAGTAAAACCATCGTTCCTGGGTGGAGGAAAGGTTGTCACATGACCAAAGTCGTTATCAGCCACACAGCCCCTTGTGGGGTTGCTAGGCACTCCTAGCATCACAAAGGAGATTTCTACAGGCTTTATAGATACAAAACGTCACTTGTCATCTTAGGAGATCTTGCGGTCCCTTATTTAAACACAGGGCTTACTTGCTAACTTATTACTTTCTGACCTTTTGTGCCCAAGCTTGTTTCACTGCTCATTAGAATTAATACTAAAAATGGAAAGTTTGTATTGCCTTGGCCAGTGCTTCCTTGCAGTAAGGAAAAAGTAATCCAGATTTGTTTGAAAATCATTTTGACAGTATTTTTTTCCTCTATTAGAAGTAGAAAAATGATATGGCAATACATATAAAATAAAATGCTCACAACATGTACTAATGTATTTTTAAGAAGCACCAATTTTGTTAATATTGAGTAAAAATATTTCAGCTGTAAACAACAGATGCTCGGATGTGTACGTGCAGACACAAACCGCAGGTAGTAACATTCATCCAGGTTGAAGTCTTAGCACCACTGATAAAAAATATGAAATATACTTTGCATTATACAACATTCTTTTCTAAATTGATTTAAAGGAATTACCTCTTCAACTCATTTCAAAGTGATAGTCACAAGCTATCTAAAATTCACTTAGTTAATCATCTTCATTGCTATACATTTTATGAAAGATAGCAATAGATGTCCAAATGGAACAATTTGAGTTTTTCCTGCTTCTTCTTCTGTGTATTTGCTTTTATAATGTGTTCCCCAGACTCCCCCACCCAAGAAAAGGGGCTGAAAGAAGGAAATCTGAGAGGAAAAGATCTTGAAACACTGAAGCAGATAACTACCCTCCCAGTAATGAAGGTTTTGACTATTCCTAACACAAAATATATTACACATAAAAAACTTGAACTGACCTATGCACAGGAATAATTTTGTCTGTTTGGTAACATATTCCTGACTAAGAATTTTATGTCAGAATTCTGTTTTATCTTATTTGCTCCTACGATTCCATTGAAACACCAAGATCGTCATTCTTTTAAGATTGTTATTCTCTGCTTCAATATTTTGCAGAAAATAAATACAGTTATTTCTGTTTCCTCCCAAATAGACTTTAAAACGTGCTGCCTCTCAAATAATCCCAATCACTGTTCTAATTTTTACATGTTGAATCAATCTTGTGGAGGAAATTGAGTTATAGCATTTGAAGTGAATAAAACCACTTACAGAATGTGTTAGCCATGTCTGGACACTGAGTTGAATTTTTGCTCCTGTGCTTTTGCCACATGTGCTTTTCCATAGTATCTCCTTTGCATGGTGCACACAGCCCATTCGTAAAAGTTTCACCGGATACATGTAATGTTATTCAGTCCTGCAGAGGAAAGGGGCAGCCACAGGGCAGAGCTGGTCCGAGTCTGAGGCTGCACCCTAGTGCCAAGCGTGCAAGCTGCCCTTGCTTCTTCATTGCTGCATTGGGTTATCTCAGGATGTGGCTAGGGGGCACAGAAGTGCTTTTCTGAGGACAGCTCCTGGGCCTTCTCACCACATTGGCTGGCTGCTGGGTGCCCAAAGAGCTCTGACAAGTTTCCTCAGGGTTTCCCCCTAAACACCTGTTCCAGGTGTCGTAGGCATAGAGGGCACCTCTCAAAAGGACCATTTGAAAAGCTTTAAGCAAGCCACCTACACATGCTAATTAGACACACTGTATCTGGAATATGTGTATATTTGGGGAGGGGCTTCCTTTTGGGATTTGTAGACTGCAATTGCCTTCCAAATGAACCCAATTACCACACTACTGCTCTAGTAAAACTCCGTATCATCAAAGACTGTTCACTCGTGACACCGGGAAAGCCAGCAAAGCGTAACACGCACCAACAAATAAATAAGCTAATGCATGAAAAGCAAGCGAGCAAGCAAGCGAGCAAGGGAAGGCCGCTTTTCCAGGAGTGCCAGCCAGGGGGATGTGGAACATTTCATCAGAGACCAAGGTTTAGCTCCCAGTTCCTGGTGTGCTGCTTGAACAAGCAATGATCTCACTGACTCTGGGCTCCTCATGAGAAAACAAACCTAAGAAAGAACCAAATCCACGTGTGTGTTAGGGATATCCAATGGGCACATCCACGTTAAATGGCACCACACCGAATTGCTGGTGTAGTAACTTATACACTCTTTGTTCCACACTGGATGGATGGTCACCAGAAGGCTCTAAGATCTTGAGCTCCCAGGGGTCCTCTGACTGAAGCCCATTCCCAAAATTGGGAGACCACCTCCCCATTATTGGCCTGTTGGTGCTGAACTCAAGAGATCATTTCTGGTTTCCAAACAAGGAGTGCCGTGAATAAGTGGATTTAAGTCTTGTCAAAACTGAGCATCTGCCCTTCCACTCTACAGGAGTCACACTTGACTGTGATGAGTTCAAAGGGTACATCCTGACAGGCGACAAACACCACTGAGATGGGAGGACCAAGTATCCCTCGTGACTCCCTGGAAAAAGGCGGCTGCTCATGTCGGTGGTGTTTTTTACGCACCGTGAAGTCTACCAGGTGAAAGGAAACTACCTACAGGCATTTGCTAGACCTACTGAGATCCCAGCTGTGCCCTGTTAAAAGTTCAGCAAAATGAGCTGATTACATGTCCAACCTCCCTTTACAGGCCATGCTCCGTACTCTGTCTTCTGCACCACCTTACTGCATAGTTTATAGTTCGCAACAAAATGGGGAAATATGACTCCTACATTCACTCGTGTTTCTACAGTGCCTCTAAGAAACTAGGACTGTGGACCCTTTTCTTCAGTTATCTATTGGCCAAAGGAGAGCCGGGCATGCAGGCCTGGCCTGGGTGCACCCATGGGACTTTTTGCTGCGGCTCCTTGTACTTCCACGTGGTCCTCGGGTCAGCCGCAGCTTTACAGCACATGAGAGCTTCTTAGAAGTACAATCCCACCCAGACCCACGAGGACAAAGTCTACACTCTGACAAAGTCACTGCATGATCCCCACATTGAGGAAGCGTGGCTCTAGGCCCTGCTCCAGTGTCCCATCAGGTCTTTTTCTGAGATGGGGGAGGTGCCAGTGTTCCTCTAAGCCTACCTTTAAATAGACACTAGCAGCTCATCCAGATAAGCACTCGGTGGTTTCAGCTACTGATGGTCAACATCACTGTGTGTATGTGTTTGTGTCTATCAAGCCCCTAAAAATGCAGACCACCAAAATTATTAGTATTATTTTTAAAGATCTCATTTATTTATCTTTAGAGAGAAGGGAATGGAGGGAGAACGAGAGGCAGAGAAACATCAATGTGTGGTTGCCTCTCACGTGGGCCCCACTGGGGACCTGGCCAGTAACCCAGGCATGTGCCCGGACTGGGAATTGAACCGGCGACCCTTTAGTTCACATCCCGTGCTCAATCCACTGAGCTACACCAGCCAGGGCAAAGTTATTTTAAAATAAAGATGAATATACCAAAATAGAAATTGAAAGAAAAAAAATGATCTTCTGAAGATACATTATTGATCGTTGATGTGTCCGAAATTTCTAGTCTTAGGTTTTCATGACTAAATTCTACTCTTACCCCCATAACTAAATATTTCTAAAGCAATCAGAAGAGTCCTGAATCATATATATATATATATATATATATATATATATATATATA
>VMDR010022020.1:0-16472 GCA_007922815.1 Macrotus californicus
GTGAAAAGGGGGATGGGATTAAGAAACACAAATTGGCAATTACAAAATAGTCATTGGGGTGTAAATTACAGCTTAAGGAATGAATTCAATAATATTGTGGGGAGTCACTTCATAAATTATATTAGCTATACACATGAAACAAATATAACATTGAATGTCAATTACAACTGAAACATTTTTAATTAAAATAATCAGAAATAAATAAAAATTTAAACATATATTCACACAAATTGAGACCTTTTAACCTTTTAGTCCACAAAGAAACCATAATAAGTCATAGAAAGTAGAATTATAATGAATACACTCTTTGGCTTTAATATAAAATAAACCAGAAATTAATAATAAAGGAGCAAAATATCTCCCTCTGACCCCTTTAGATAAAGCAAACATCCATGCAAACCAGCCTCCTGTAACCTCTGAGGTCAGAGAGAGGTTTTAATCAGTTATAGAAAAAGCAACAGCAAGAAACATGTAAGAACACTAATGGCTTATTATCAAAGCTGTAATCAGAGGCAAACTCATAGCTTAAAATTGTTTCATTAATAAACAAGAAAAAATAAATCAATTAACCCAAGAAATTATTAGAGGTAAAACCAAATAACATGAAGTTAAGCAGATACATACATTACATGAGCCTCGTGAGGCTACGGGCCTTGTCTGTTCTGAGCTTCGAGTCCAAAGCTGCATCCTGAACTAACAGGACATCAGTAAATGTTTGGTAAACTGATGTGTGAATGAGTGATTAAATAAGTGAACCAATAAAAACAGAATCTGTGTTGGGGGGCAAATATTAATAGAACTGAAAATCTAAGATCTTCTAAGGATATCAAGCTGAATTCTTAAGAAGCATTCTACCCTTCGCCGCTCAGAGCTGTGAAAATGTGCAGATCAGTTGCACATGGATGTTTGCAAGGAAACAGGTGCACTGAGGTGAGTGTGATTTCAGATGCACAGGTGGGGAAGGTCAGAGGCCTCACTATTTATTTCTGGAATGTTTGGCATCTTCTAGGGGCAAAATTTGTCTTTACCCTTGAAATCCTTTGAAAGGGTGCAGAAGGCTTTCATTTTAACCTCAAAATGGAAACCTTTGCAGAAATCACATAACTTCAGTTTACTGCGGGGTTTGTCCCTGAGAGTGGAACCTTGCCGGGGTGCACAACCTCAAGTAGGAGAAGGCTGCCACGCTGCGGGGGGGCTGAGGCACTGATGAAGAGGGAGGGTTCTCATTGCTACAGGGAAAAAATATAAAATCCTAAGTCTCATTTTCATTACTTTATACATTTTCCAATATTAATTCTCCAGAAAAGAAAGGATCAAATAGACTCAAGCTAATGGCACATTATTGGACATATTACTGTAGAGAAATAGATGCCACTTCTTGGCTTCCTGTCACAAGTCACTCTGGCTTCCTTCACTTATGGTGCAGCATCCCCAAGTCTTCTGGCAGTGGGATGAAGTGCAGTGATGTATCTCTCGCTATCATCAACCCTTAGCCCTTAAAAATTCCCTCTTTTTGATGAGTGAAAAGATCGACCAAATTGAAATAAAAGCTTTCAAATTTCAAAACATTGAATAATGCAGATAATTAAAATTTCCTGTCACAGATCAGGGTAAGATTCCACTCACCTGGCCTCCCTCTTAAAACAACTCAACATCCTTCCTCTTTAGTCAAATAGTATTTCCCAAGATCCTGCTGAGAATCTTAGCCAAACCTGCTAACTTCTCAGGTGCTTCACACAAAAGACTAGCCTGCCTTTCCACTTTTGTTTGGAAGGTCACCTTTATCAGGGCTGTAATTCATTCTTGCCAGACTAATAGCGTTCCCTGGGAGTCACACAGGTTTGAGGGGAGAAAATTAATAATCTAACCACAGCAAAGTGAGACACCTTCACCTTCCAGACCAGGTATCTGGCTGTCTCTTTCTTTGGCTGACACAGCTTGGTCTGTAGTTAGAATTGCTGCTAGCTATAGGAAAAACAAAATGTAGTTCCTTGGCTTTCTTTAGGTTAGCAGCATCTTCTGTCCCTGTTTTCAAGTACAAAGTCAGATTCTGAGTCAGCCCATGCCCTTACCTGGAAGCAAAGGCTTTTTCAAGCAATCAGATACAACTGCTTAACTTGCGCGAGGTTTTTGGGAAAAGGCCAAATATTCAAAAAACCATCTGCTTGTGCTGCTCATAAATCACGGAAATGATTGCCCTTGATCTGCAGCCATTCCCCATTATAGAGGATATGGGTTTCCAAAAGATGTCACAGCATATTGAAACGAGATGATCTCTTCCAAGCAGAAAATTCCTCTTCACCAGTACATTAGATAGTGGAGTGGAATTGTGTCATGGTAGCCCTCAGAAGCAGGATCTCAGAGAAGGTGCAGGTGGAGGGGTGGTTGTAAATTTTGCAACTAGCATAAAGGACAAACTGATAAAAAATGTAATGCTTTCTCCAGTCAAATGCTCTAAGAGTTTGAAATGATTGGGAGCAAGAAGGTCTATTTCTGAAGCTGTCTTTTAGCTAGGTGCCCATCTGGTCACTTGTAACATTGTTTCTTATTGAGAGCAGAGACAATGGCAATTAATAGAATACATGTATAAAGAACAACTGTGCTGTGAATAGCCCAGGAAAGGTAGACACTGTTACTGTGTAGCACTTGGGGAACCATCTGCAGAATAGTTGGCATTGTACAAAGCACAGGGGGGTGACAGGATGTCTGGCCAATGGCTTTGACCATCGGAGTGAGACACAACGTTCTGAGGAGCTGGCGTAGCTTGTGCATGCTTCTCTCATTTACCCTCTGCTGTAAGAGTCAGCGAAATGCCAGGTCTGAAAGCCACAGAGCCTTGGGGAATTCCTGGTGCATTCTCGAACACTTAGGGTTCACTCCAGCTGAGCTGTTCTGACAGCATGTTTCTGGGTGATCTACAGGGAGCTGGTTACAGTTACAGCCTCAGAGGTGATATCTTTGTTGAGAAAATGGTTGCAATAAGAGCTCTCTTATTCTGAGTTCACTTTACCATCTGGTCTGAAATCACTTATGTGCTGTGTGCTTAACTTGATTGGCATAAAAATTCTATGGTTACTAAGTGGTGCTCTGTGCTTCAGGTGTGTATTGAAATTGTCTTCAATAAACATTAAGTACTGTAAGTGTGACCAACCTCGATGATCATTTTGGTTTAGATTTGTTTTTTCGTGACAGTCCTATGAGATCTTATTAACCTGTTTTAGCCACAGAGGATGTTGCAAAACATTATGTCTCATGCTTGGGACTGAGCAGTAAGGGAGAGTCCCTAGTAGGAGAGAAAAAGGGAAGAGAATGGTTAGGTGAAAGCCTTAGGTGTTTTACAGACCTGGGTTTGTATTCCAGTTCTATTACTCTTGAAATTATATGACATTGGGCAAGTTACCTAACCTAAGACTAATTTCCTCCATTAGCAATAATAGTATTGCTTCATAAAAATGATGTGAGGATTAAACATAGATATATGTAGGCATGTGTTTAAATATACATACATGTGTATATGCATTCTCTATATATGTATAAAAATATATGGAAATATAAATATTCAGAACAGATCCTGAATAGAAGATAGCCATTATTACTCCCCACCAAGAAAGCAACAATTCCAGGACAGTGTTTGCTAGAACAAAGGAGTTAGCAGCTGAAACAGAATGGAGTAACTAAAATGAGGAGTGGTCTGATACAGACTGGGGCAGGACCAGCTTCTTCGGCCCCAGCTAGCTGCATGTTTCACCTGTTCTTACTGAGGACAGATGGGAAGTTCAAGCTCAATCACCAGTGAGCACAATGTGTATATGGATCCTGCCTGTGTGTGTGCACACTTCAGTTTGCAAAGACAGTAGTAGTAGGCTCAGTTACCTGAGGGATAGGGATTTATTTCAAGGAAACATGGGAAGGATGGAAAATAGGGGGCTCTCTGCAGGTGCCCTGGGCTTCAGGGTCTGGAATGAGGTTCACAGCTGTTCAGGTGACAGGACCAGCTCCAGCAGCTTCTCTGTGTGTGAAGACTCCATCATCTAAACCCATCAGAAAGAGAAGCCTACCCGATGCCCTCCACACACCCCTGCGAGCACAATTGTCTTGGCTAGAGTCACACCGTTCCCTACTCCACTTTCAGAACAGCTCACCTTCTCACATTGCCTTCTGCGGCTCCTCTCGGAGGGCTGCGGGCTGTCCTGCGGTCATGAGTGCACTGCAAGGCCTTTCCCCCCTGGTAGAGCTGATTCATACAGTAGTGGACAGTGACCTAAGCTGGGCAATGTCATTCTTACTCACAGGGACTAATCACATCAGAACGGATAGCGCGAAAGAGGAGCAGCAGCTGCGTGTTGTTAACAGTCACTCTCCAGAGCAGTTTCTCACCCCTGGCGCTGTTGACATTCTGCGCTGGATCAGTCCTTGTGGGGACTGCCTTGTGCCTTGTGGGGAGTTCAGCTGCCCACTAGATGCCAGCAGCACTCTCTCCGACCTCCTGTCCCCATCCGCCACCTTGTGACAGGTAGAAATGTATGCACATCTTACCCAGTTACCCACGGAGGGAAGTCACCCTCGGGTGGGCACCACTGCCCTAGAGCAGCGCTATGGAAAGTATGGACTCCGGCCGGGGAGCGTGTGCGTCATACGCGCTTCTTAGAAATAGAAAATGTCGGGCCTTACCTCACAGCTACTGAATCAGAATCCGGTGCCCAAAGTCCAAGGGTTGGTGTTTTGACAAGATTCACCCTGACTTTTGTGCTTGCTCAAACTTGAGAAGCGCTGCTCTAGAATTTTACAGTGTGGTTGGAGGGCCCGCTGCTGAGATCACTGGAGAGCTTGGGAATAGAGACTTCAGGCTCCACCCCAGACCCAGGTCCAGCATCAGCTGGGAGCTTACCGCAAATGCAAATTATTTCTCAGTGATTGGATGTAAATCAGGACCTGTGGGGATGGAACCCAGCAATGTGTTTTAACAAGCCCTTCAGGTGATTTTAATGCCACTAAGGTTTCAACCACAGCTGCTAACTGGAATCACCTCTGGGATTCCAAAGGATATTGAATTTAATTCATTTAGTGTATGGAATGAGTATCAGCATTAGGGTTTTCAACTCCTGGGATTCTAATGTGCAGACCAACCCGAGAACCGCCGCCAGAGGGGAGGTTCCTGAATCTCTGCTGCAAATGTCCCAGGAGCTGCTGAAGTTTCTTCTCAAACATTCACTGCCCCACTCTTGCTTTAATTTGTGAGCCGTTCCTCTGCTCTTCCGATGATGTTTTTCACTAAGCTCGCCAGAGTCCGTTTCTGCTGCTCACAACCCTAATAATCTCAACCAAGTCAGTCCTTGTTCAGGGGACACAGTGCAGGCAGCAGATTTTCAGAAACTGGGTAAGGTCAGGTATTTGGAATTGGTCATTGGATTGCGAAGATTCTGGAATGAATAAGTTGTAGCTGTTGGGCAGAAGATTGCAGCCGCAAGGCTGCAGCAGGTAACACTCAAAGCAGCTGGAAGACTGTGCAGCAGCCTGGGCCAGGGGTCTGAGCAAGCCATACAGAGAGGATACCGTGGGGGTTCAAGACATTGATGATGTCACGGTGACAGGCCTGGAAGTACAGAAAACTGGAGGTATTCCAGATGTTTTGATTAATGGAATAGGAGATAACTTCTACAAAAGTTCTGGGGTTTGGTACTATGACATTTCTATGGCATGAATGGTTTAAAGTAGGTTGGAATATTATTTCCAAACTAAAGGGCAAGTGTCTGTTCCTGATGTTCCCTCCTGTGGAGAAGGAGAATAACGCATGGCATGGTGGTCCTCCTCAAAAGCACATTTGAAAAAAGCAGGTTGTACGTTGTCTCTGACCTGTTTACTTGGCATCTAAGTCTGCTTTCACGAGGTTTTGGGGCAAAACAGATCATCTCAAAAGCTCCGTGGCTTACATAAATAAGCATTTCCTTCTCTTTCACCTGCATTGCACATTGCCACTGCAGAGGTGACACAGGCTTCAGGTAGGATCCAGGTCAGCTCTATGTGCCTTCTTATCCCAGGGCCAAAGTTGAAAGAGTGTAACCTGCGTGGGACATTCTCTTGGTTCAGGGCAGGAGTGCAAGAGAACAATGGGTAGCACACACCACACCTTACGGTCTCTTTTAGGAACTGGAATAGTGTCATATCCACTCACATGCCATTGATCAAAGCAAGGTACCTGCTGGTGAAGCCCAAAGTCTGTAGAAGACACTCTTAGTTAGGAGGGCAGGCTGGCCCATGGATGGCAGTCCTTAATAGTCTGCGCAGTGTTTAAGCCATGGGCTGTGGACAGGCAGGCGTGGTGGCACAGAGGATGCTGTGCTTGCTTGGGGCTTTACTGCATGGATGTCCCCCCGCTAGATCTGACTTGCCTACCAAGGTTCATTGCTGAGTGCTCAGTTTTTCAAGCAACAGCATCCAGTCCTGAACTGGTGTCAAACCTCAAGGGTGCTCTCTACGTACCTGGTAATGAGATCAGCCAAATCGGGCCCCTGCCATCAGTGAACAAATCAGATTTTATTCTATCAGAATGGAAATGTATGCTCTGGTTTGTATTTTCTTTTTCTTCCCTGTATACCTCTATGTTCATCATCTACAAGTGTACCGAAAGTCATATATACTGTCAGAGTAAACATATTACCCCCAAATTCACTTCACAGCAAAAGTGGCAAGGCGATGGGATGATACCCAAGGGATTAATGGACACTATTATATGCCCTATCATTCAGAAAATACTGGCCTTCTAGAATGATTCAATGACCTAATAAAACCCCAGCTGTGACATGAGCTGGCAGTTATCACCTTGCAATTTCAGGGTGCTATTTTGTAAGATGTACTATTGCTCTGTACCTGTTATTGGCAGATTTGTAGAGAAAAAGTTCGAGACATCCCTGGAGCATCCCTGGTTCCTTTTCATCCTGAGAGTAGATTATTCAAACTTTTCTTCACTTCCGTACAGTACCCTCAGGTACATGTGTCAATCCCCCACCATTTTTTTCTTAAGGTTATCTGTTGGTGTTAGTTGTTTGCAATGAGAAGTTTCTTAATGAATATACTCTACTACTGAATTCTTTCTTTTTTAAAAGAGCAATGAGAAGCTCAAATGATCATTTTCATGGAGGCAAATAAAAGAGATGACACTGTTTCCAGAGCATGGCAGATATTTTCGTTGTATGCCAGTGTCCATTCTTCTTTACTTCACCTCTAAAGGAAAGCCTGGTGTTCTTTAAGAAAGCAAGGCACCCAGCTGAAAACATGGCGTCGCCCAGGCCCCTCTGCAGCGGGGGATGCCTAAAGAGGGGCACAGCTCGGGAACGTGCTGTGAGTGGGTGCTGCTTTCAGGAAAGCCTTTGAAAGGGAACAACAACAAACCTTTCATCCTTTTCATCCTTTTCTTTCCTTGCCGGGGACGCAGAGTGAGTTGAAGCTGGAGCAGCTATCTCGTAGAATGTCAAGCAAAGCCACCCGCTGAGGATGGCAGAGAAGAAGGATTGGAGGAGGGTGAGGCACCGGTGTCCTCGTGGAGTCCTTGAGCCACCCGGGATTGCCTACCTGGACAAGCAACCCCGGACTTGCTTGAATAACAGAAGAGCTGAGCCCCCTCTGGTTAAAACCACGCTTATGCGGGGCTCTGTTATGTTTAACTGAATGCGATATAAAACTGGCAAACACGGCCTCCCTTCTTTTCACAGCAGTTTTAGAACAGAACAAAAATATTTCTATTTCCATTTAGATGACAGAGCTATGCAGACCATTTGGGGACATTGAAAGTAAAATTTGTGGCTATATATTTTTTTATCATGGGGATTCAAATAACTTTTGTTAGGATTGTGATCATTTTCGCTGACAAAAGGAACATGGATGAAGAATTTAGGACAAAGTAAGTTCTGATATGCCAATTTCAGGCACATTTGTTTATCCTCATTTCTCCAAACATAGAAATTACCTTACTTTTAAAAAAGTGGTAACTTTTCTTTCACCAATGAATTCCACCATCATGAAAGAATATGTTCTTCCCTTAAGTGGTGCTGATGGGTTTGTGTTCTGCCTTCAGCTCTGCAGAACCATCTCCAGAGCTGTGAGGTGGAGATGGGGTGAGGGGCCCTCCCGCAACCCTGGTTCCGTTGGTGAGGCCCATCAGAGCTGCCTCCCTGACCTTGGTCTGCTAGTCATCCCTTTCTTAGTTTCTGTGACATACCCTCCTGTAGTATCAACACATTCCTTTTCTTTCATCTAAGTCTGATTTGGCCACTTTTCAACTAAGAATGTTAACAAATGCAAGAAAATGGAAATGGAGAGAAAATGTTGATAGGGTAGAGAGGGCAAGGCCTGCAGATAAGAACTTGACTTTCCGGTGGGCTGGAGATGAGTAACTATTGGGATGTGAGACAGACTTGCTAGGATGCTCTGTCGGTGTAACATTCCAGCTCTGGTTAATGGCTTTCGAATGTCCGGATGCTGTGTGGTAAGAGTAGGTGATATTTGCAACCGAGAAGCTGGGAGAGAAATATTCGTGGCATTGGGAGAATAGTTCTTTCTATTCCCTGAAGCACTGTTACTTAATCTCTTAAAGATTCTACAGTTCAAGCTGTTTTAGCAAAAGGACATTTTTGGGGGGAATTTCAGACATTCATTACGAAAGGCTAGTAAAGTGATGGAAGAGCAGGGTGTGGAGAAGGGGCTAGCCCCGGTGAAAGTCCCTAGTGCTGGAAAACATCCTTGGAGTGGCTTTGGAGATTTATTTAGAACGTGGGGAAACAGGCTGCCTGGGTCATACGGCCAGACTTTTGTGCCTCTCACTTTTCAATTGCAAACATCCCTGAAAAAATGACCCAAATTTAGGCTGGTATTAAGAATCTGTTAGCTAGCAAGCATATAACCAGCCAGGAGAAAAAAAAATGGGAAGAAAAGGTGCCTTTGGAAGATGGACCATCAGGGGGGTGGGGGTGGGGCCATTTAGCCAGGCCTTGACTGCATCACTTAAAGCCAGCTCTTGTGTCTGAAACACACGGGGAGAAACCCAGTACCATTTTTTACTTGATGAATAGAAATCAAGTTTTGTGTATAACACGTATAGTCCCACACATTGGTGAACTACCAGAGACTTCTAAATTGAAGAGGGCATTTTAGATGGGATACCCAATGTCAGGTCTGGGAGGGGAAGAGAGACATCGGGTCATGGAGGGGGAGTTAGGACCCCCTTTTTTTTTGCCAGGAAAGACCTCGTTTATCAGTGCTTCTAAGTAACAAGGTCACGGAGGAAGAAGTCAACCATCCCCACCTAGTGCAGAATGAATTATGGCATCTGGGACCCTGGAAAAGTAAAAGATTCTCTCTCCTATGAAACAAAGGTGTTGGAGAAGATAACCAACAACCCTTCCAGCAATAGGGGAGAGAGGGAGGGATGGAGGGAGGGAGGGAGGGAGAGAGAGAGAAAGTGTGGCCTGGGGAGGCAGGTGGAGCAGAGACCGTGACAGAAGTCAGAGAGAAGTGGAGAGCCTCAGAAGGAGGTGGAATGACAGCATAACACGCCCTCCCTGGAGGAGAGAACCCCGTTGCCGCACGGTGTGCCTACCAGACTCCCACGAGGAATCGCCCGCTCATTGCTAGGGCTACTCTGCCCATGTTAGCTCAGCTGCCAAGATATCTCTTCATAAGGAGTGAGTCCTCCATCGTGCGCCAGTGACCAAAGCCCTCTCAGGTTAGCAGAGAATATGCTGCAGTAGTAAATTGTCAATGACAACACCAGTGTCCTCGCTCAGCTTCAGGAATTAAGTGAACAAAAGCCACAGCCAAGCCCTGATGTGGCTTTCGGTACCTTTTTTAAAAAATAGCAACCAAATTAAAGCCACATATAGGAGGGGAGGGAAGCCTCCAACCCCGGCAGGGAGATACCTTTGATTAAAGCTCAGCCTGACCTTCCTGCTTGATCTCCATGGAAATTGAGACACATTTCCTAAATGGCAGGACTTTACAGAATCATAATGAGCGAGGACCAGGATGCTTTGCGCCACATTTCCATCTTCATCCCTGGAGCGCATAATGGGCAAAATCAGGGACGACGGTCTCTACTATTTGTTATCAAAAGAACAGTGCAGACCTCTTTCCCTGTTTCTTTTGTGCAGAGGCAGAATTATCTGTGAAACGAGCAATCATTCCTAGACACTGTAGATCGCTTTTCTGCACAGCTGAATTCTGAGGTTATTAGCGTTTAGTGGATGCCAATAGTTTGATGGGGAATCTTCTGTTTTGAGGATGAAATGTATGAGCAAAGAATTCACTCTTGGAAAGCAACCCAAGCTTCAGGGAGTGTAAAACAAAAACAAAACTCAACAAAACAAATCTGTTTTATAGCCAATGAGGGTTTTAGGTTTAGACTCTTTGATGTTTCATTAAATCAGAATTACTTAAATTGCAAAATGCCCAAGAAGTCCATGTAGTCACTAGGACTTTCCTGTTTTTATCACATTTATTTTGTGGAATAAAAATAATTTCTATAAACTTGGAAAGTATATCCACCGAAACACTGTGTTGTTCTTCTTGTGAATTAAAATTAAAAATTAATAAAAACTGGGATCTTACATTATTAATTACCCCCCCCCCAATTAAACTTTCTAGAATGTAACACTTTTTTGGTACTTAGTAACGATTAAAACATGGTAATATAATATTTGTATTGGAAGCAAAGTCCCAAAGAAATTGTATAAATATTTTTTAAGCTGGGAAAACAGTATCCCATCTATTATATTTGTGCAGAAGCAGCATAAGGTTTTGGTGAATATGTACTTACCCAAGAGAGGAGGATAGATTTTTGTGAAGTAAACAATGCTAATTAAAGAGAAAAAGTCTGCCAGTTTGTGTGGAATACAATTACATAATCTCAAACAGTGCCTCCACTGTCCCCATTGTCATTTAACATGTTCTTCACTCAGTGTCAGGTCTGTGTTCCTGCAAATGGTGAGCACGTAGCCAATAAAGTCTCACCTGCATAAAGGAGAAATGTATTATGTTCACATCAATGTTCCCAGAAGAAAGCAAACGCGTTTGTTTAGAAGCGGTCTGCATGAAAAAAAGGGGGGAAAAAAAAGAGGAATCGCGAATGGAGGAAGGATGGAAGCAAAACCCACACACTCGCTAAGCAAAACTGAGGAAATACTGCCCTCTAGTGGAAGTCTGTGGCACTAACGTGTGCGCCCTGAATTGAGTGCTTTTATTTTCCTAGAAAAGAAAATGATTTGAAGAGATTCACTCGAATACGATCTCAGAACAATACGTGAGAACTGTAGTGGCATCCATATACCGTCTTTATTTTTCACCCACCCTCTTGAAAGGCTAGACTTTACTATTGTTCTTTTAAAATGTCTTTGATAACACCTTCCTCTGAAAGAGAATATCCGTCCCTTTCAACTCCCTCCTCTTCACTGTCTTCATAGATCATATTGTGAATAGAGTTTACAGACTTCTTTACAAAATGAACTGGAGGAATTTTTAGAGTTAATTTTCATTCTTTTTTCTTTTTTCAAATAAAAGGAAATTCAACATATAAAACTTGCGATAAATGGAAAGCAAGTAAAAGCTAAGGAAAATACCAGCATGAAGCTGGCGGTTTAAACAGTGAAATGAAATACTTTATAATGATTTATTCCCTTCTCCCTTCTTCATTCAGCTGTCCTCTCTCACCTGAGCCCTTGGCTTGCTGAGTTTCTCTGTACTCACAGAAGATAATCTTACCCCCCCCCCCACTTTATTGAAAAAGTAAGAAACAGAACATTAATTTTCGAGTCATCCTTTCCTCTTTCACGTCCCAAACTATCTGGGTCCACAGTCCAAATGCCAGAATCGCCCTCTCCCAGGCCAGGCTAATCTTTTTCTGTCTTAGGAATGCACACGGTCGCCGCAGGTGTGTATGACTGATTCCCAGTTACCTGCAAACATATACATGTCTCTTTCAGAGTACAATAAAAACAGAAAACAAAACAACCCACCATCAAACAATACAGCACAAAACACGACCGCCCTAGACCTGCACTGCCCCCTAGCTGTGATTGCGCTTCTCCGCACTTCGCTAACACATCGCTTAACCCACCTGACTGCTACATTCTCGGAGCATCCATGCTACCGGCCCTGCAGTGGAAAGAGGCCCCCAGCTGGAGCTCAGCACCTCCACAAGCTCACTCCCTAACGCACGAGTTCCTTGTACCCGTGAAAGACGTTAGTGGTTCAGTAAGGTGGGGGGCATAGCCTGCTAAGAGCCACGCAGCTGAAGCACTGGCAATCCCCACAGTAACGAAGTCGGATCGATTTAATTTAACTGGGAGTTTCCTCAATCTACTTGACCAAGAAAACCTTTTTTGCTTAATACCTGTGAAGTACCTGAAGAAACGGTATTTTACTGAATACAGGTTTTTTGTTTGTTTGTTTGTTTGTTTGTTTGTTTTTTGCTACACAAACAATTCTTGACTTATCCTTGAATGTATCTTCTTGTGGATGTGCACAAGCTTTTTCCTGGGATAGACTCAGAGGAGGGATTTACTGATCCTTAGGCAGATTCAGACAAAGTGCCCTTCTGTTGGGCTGCACCGATTTGTAAAGCCAATAGGATACATAAGTGCATATGTTTTCTCAGACACCTGTCAGATCTTGATATTATCAGGTTTTTAAAAATTTGATGGGTAAAAAAGGAAATATCATTGAGATTTGATATCTAATTCTCTGATTTTTGACATACTTTCCCCTTATCTGAGATTTACTGTATATATTATTTGATTTGGGGGAGTTAGGTTTTATTCTTTATATGATCCTGGATTCTGATCGTTTGTCTTTTATGCATAATGGAAATATTTTCACTGAATTTGTTACTTATATTTTAATTTCTATGATGCTTTTTGCAACATTAAAAAACTGCCCTTTGCAAAGTTTTAAATTTTGATATTGTCAAAATTATTAGTATTTTTCTCTATTCCTTTTATGAATACCTTTCCTTTCTCCGAGAATAAGTGTGTGTGTCTTGTCATATTTTTTATACCAAACTTCTTAATTCAACATTTTGTTCAATCCAGTGATGTTATCTGAGTATCTACTTCTATTAGCACCTCTGTTCACATGCATACATTTTTACTTTACAGACTTATTTTGCAGTGAATTTTGGAACATGGTACATAGAAATTCTTGAGGAGAATATTCTCAGATCCACATTTGGGAACAACATAGAAGGAAAATTTGGATAATAAGAAAGTATTTACTTTCCTTTGAAATGAAAAATATTTGTTTGCAAAAGAGATATCACTAAATCGATCACTACATCTTTGTAACAGACTAGGTGCTAATGCTTCTGCTATTCTATTTCATATCACTGGTGATAAGCTATTTTACAGCATTTTTTAAAACTTAGGTAGTTGAGGCTTATCTAAGTTTTGATTGTTCTGATGGCCTATTTGTTAGAATTAAAAATTCATTTGCTAAAACTCAACCCAAAGGTCATGAAACTGTGGCTGGTGGTTACCTGACACCATTCTCCTTCTATGATCATGAAATCTCCGTTTTGCTAAAAAGAAGCACAGGTAAGTAGTGTGCTGGCTGAATCCTGGAAGAGGCGGTCAGAAGGCTCCGTGGTTTGTAGAACGAAAGAAGAGTCCTTATTCTTTGTGATGCAGCTAATGAACACCAGTCAGTGATTTCTCCAGAGTCTCTGCACCAGTAATTCAGTCTCAATTAGTGATGATTTCAGGGGAAGGATACGGATCCATTTAATTGCCAGAGATTCAAAGGCATGCCTTTGTCCTTGAGTGCTCAGGTGGCTTAGCGCTGCTAATGGATTCGTCTGTAGGATTCCTGAAATAAGAGACACAGTTCCGTCCCCAACCCAGCACAGAGAGGAGTGAGAGTCCTGAGAGCAAGGGCACAGACGCCACATGGAACAGTGGCCTGCACTGCCCCGTCTGACAGCCAGCGCAGGGCACCCTCGCTGCTCCGAGAAATGGAGTGTTTCTCAGCGTCAAGGCCATGTGGGGCTCCATCTTTCACAGCTGCCAAAGGAGCCAGTGAAATGGTCTCAACCATAGGGGTTCAGAAATGGCCTGATCTAAATTCCAAGTAATTTTCTTTGGAATGAAGAAGCGAGTCTATCCGTTAGCGTACATTAACGTCCTGTCTTGGGAGGGCAGAAGAGAGAAAAGGACGTAATCGGTCTGCCACCTTGAACTGTGAGTTTGCGTTTTTGTTTATTCTCCCACCCTCCCTGGCTATTTCAGACAAGAGGCTTCATGGATTTCACGATCCCGAATTCTGCTCGCCACCCACGTGTGCCGTCACCGAGCAAAGATGACGTGGAGAGCAGAGAGGATGGCCATCGCGACGCGACACTGACTCTGGTCCACCCACGGGCGAGGCCTGGTTCACAGAGGACCTGGGCACGGCAAGGTGACCAGAGGGCAGGGACACCGCTGGCACCATTCGACCCGCGGCCGGAGAAGCAGAAGCAGCACCGGTGCAGGCTGCTGAGACGGAGAAGCTAACTAAGAGCACTCACTGTCGATCCGATCAGGCACACTAACTGTGCCCAAACTCAGTGACGGGAGCTTTCTAGAACGTCTCACAATCCAGGTGCAGGCCCTGGGTCTCTTTGCTATGCTATAAACCACCTGCATTTGCATCTCATCTGATGTATTCCTCCTTTTAGAGAACGTGTTCAAGAATTGAACTGCTTCACTAGATTGTAGGGTACTGGAACAGACCACCTTTAGGAAGAGAAATGCCCTTTTACTGCCATGAAATGGAGTGTGCATGAGATGGACAGCTTTCCAAGGCAGGCTTCTGAATCCAAACACCTTTAGGAGAAGTGGTCCCTGGACTGGAGCTGCAGTTAAACCTGGGAACTCCCTTGGCGGTTGTCAGAATCGCATGATCTATGCCAACACGATGACCTTCCGTTATTTTGCTCCAGCTGATCTTTCCAATTTCATTCCCTCTTACTTCTCTTTGTGTACTCTTGTTGCAGGACTTGAGAACTGGCTGTTCCCTGCACTGAAAAGCTTGTCCATCTCCTACTCCTTGAAGGCTCGGGTCTCCTCCAGCACATCTCTTTCTCTGGTTGGATTTTCTTTACTCATTTACCACGCTCTGACATACCATGTATTTTACTCACTGCCCACAATATGCCACAAAACCAGGGATTTTTAAAACCTATTTTATTCGCTGCGCAATTTCCAGAGTCTGGAAGAGTATCAGAAATATAGTATGTGCTCAGTAAATGTTCATTTTAATTTAATAAGCAAACATTCACACTAATCACTCTGAACTATAGGCACTGTTTTCTCTGCCTAATCCATAAATTTGGGGCCATTGATTTTGCTGATTATCATTGAGTCCAAATTTTACCCACCTTTCACAATCTGCTCAATGTCACCTTATGCATAGATTGTCTGTTGGTTCTTCCCAGTTATAAATAATGCCACTTGTCTGGCCTCCCTGTAACTGTTGTAGATAGCACTTTCTAAATGGCATATATATATATTTATATATTTATATTTATATATGCCTTATCCCTATTACTAGAATGGAAGTGATTTGAAGGGAAACCATACAGGGTTACAGTTGTAAGTATCTAAAACACAGAATTTATCCTTGTGTTATTTTTTATTAATTACTGTATTATTTTCATATGAACAACTGTAAACCTGCTTTCGCCCCACCCTGCATTTCTCACTAGAATGCGTGATCCTAGAAGCTCTTGACAGTGTATGTTCAAAGTAGTCCTGAGCCCCAAGCCACGGGCTCTGCAGTCAGATAAACCTGGATTTGGTGTTTGGCCGCTTCTCCTCACCTGTGACAGAGGACCATGTGGTCTCTGGCGAGCCCTGGGTCCCGATTCTGAGATCATGATATGTGATGTCACAGCCATATGACAGACTACACTCCATCCCCTTTGCCCTCTGCCATTACCGCTCTCCTTTTACGAGGTTATAGCTCTGGGGGGCGGTGACTACCACTTTTTTCATCTTAAGCCAGTTGTGTGCCGAGGGCACAGTAGACAACTATTTGTAAAAGGAATGAAATAGTCGTTGTGAGAATGCTGCCTTCAACAAAGGAGTATCATGATGGTGGGGATTAGAAATTGTCAGTTGGGGCCCTGGCTGGTGTAGCTCAGGGGAATGAGTGCGGGTCTGCGAACCGAAGGGTCGCCGGTTCGATTCCCAGTCAGGGCACATGCCTGGGTTGTGGTCCAGGTCCCCAGTAGAGGGCCCACCAGAGGCAACCACACATTGATGTTTCACTTCCTCTCATTCTCCCTCCCTTCCCCCTCTCTAGAAATAAATAAAATCTTAAAAAAGAATTTGTCAGATGGGGCACGCATGTTCTCTGCTACATCATGCAGCAGGAGACGGCAGCAGGGATGGTGAGAGGTGTATCCCAAGGAGCTGAGAAGTGAGTAATTCTCAGTCTTTCCTGACTCGCTC